>PVJC01031945.1:0-20214 GCA_004026665.1 Murina feae | reverse complement strand
AAGCAGTTGGGGGCAATCAGGCTGGCAGAGGGGGGCAGTTAGGGGCGATCAGGCTGGCACACAGAGGTAGTGAGAGACGATCAGGCTGGCAGGGGAGGAGGGGCAGTCAGGGATGACCAGGCAGGCAGGCAGATGAGTGATCAGGAGCTACCGGTCCAGGATTGTGAGAGGGATGTCCCGGATTGGAGAGGGCGAAGGCTAAGCAGAGGGGACCCCCTCCCCTGCATGAATTCCGTGCACCGGGCCTCTAGTAAAGTAATAAAATAATGATGCCAAGCGATAATTGTCGGAACAATTCACTTCCTGCTCTACTCCACTCACAGCCGCTTGGTTTAGCCTCAGCGACCGCATCCGTAAGGCTCATCCTTTTGGGGCCTTTGACTTGCCCCAAAGGGTTCCCAGACAACAGACCAATTGACTTGTTTGCTCCACAAACCACCGGTTCGAGTTGTAAGTCCCGGGATGTGGAGTTCTCAGTGCCCCTACCTCCTCCGAGTCCCAAGGGTCCTTGGGAGGCCAGTGGTGGGCAACCACCCCACTCCTGCCACCGACTCCTGCTGTGACCGGAGTTGAAAAGAACAGGTGGTGTCATCCCTCAGCTCTCTGGGCTTTTCCGTGATCTCCGGACCAGGAATCGCAGTTCGGTTGAGGATTATTTGCCCATGTTTTATGGTTCCCGGCTTCCTCTTGCTCCAGCCCAGGTCTGTTCTGCCCAGCAGCCCTGGGTGGTCTCAGCGAATGAATGACATTGGTCTTTGAGCCAGGTTCCTGGCACAGTTCATAAAAGCATTAGCATTTCCTGGTGATAAGGATAATAGAAGTGTTTATTGTTTGATAAGGGGAGTCCAGGTAGCTTTAGGATGGGGTGAGGTCAACAGGAAAACCAAGCCTTGGTTGGAAGACTGGAACCTCCAGCCCCACCCCTCAACCTCGGGGGAGGGGAGCGGGACAAAGTTCGACCTAATCACTAACTGCTGATGATCTAATCATTCACACCCACATGATGACACCTCCATGGGAACCCCAACAATGGGGCTCAGAGAGCCTCTGCCTTGCCACACACATCCCGAGCCTGGAGGTTGTGCACCCCCACTCCACCAGGACCCAGCCTGGTGCAGGGTCCTCCTGATCAACACCCTCAGTACCTCTCCTGGCTGTGCATCATCAATGGCGGGCAAGGGCCTTGCTGAGCTCTGTGGGTCATTCCAGCCAGCTATCAACACTGCGAAGGGGGTCACAAGGACCCCGATTTATAGCTGGTCGGTCAGAGCATGAATGGCCTGGGACTTTGTTTGTTTGTTTTGCTAATCCTCATATTTTCCCATTGATTTTCTTTCTTTCTTTTTTTTTTAGAAAAAGTGAAAGGAAGGGGGAGAGACAGAGAGAGAGAAACATCGATGTGAGAGACACATCGATTGGTTGCCTCGCATACAGATCAAGCCTGCAGCCGAGGTGTGTGCCCCTAACCAGAACCAAACCTGATGCCCTCGGTCCGCAGGCCGACACTCTGTCACCCCAGCCCGGGTGGCCCGGGACTTTTGATCAGTGTTTGAAGTTGGGGACAGTCTTGTGGAACGGAACTCTTTGCCCCATGGGATCTGATATGAACCCTAGGTGGACAGGGTCAGAATTGAACTGAATTGTTGGGCACCCCGTGGGCATCAGGAGGGGAAAACATCCTCTCATGTGCCAACTGCCTCCCGAGCCTTTTAGTAAAAATTCTCAAGATAAAGAATGGACCAGGTCATCTTACAGAGCCATAGGCCACAGCCAACGAATGGAGGAGCTGCCATGGAGGCAGCTGTGTGTCTACCTCAGGCTCCGCCTGCTCTGTCCGGAGGGCGGGAGGGCCAGGCGGTGCCTTCTGGGTGGGCCTGGCAATTTCCCTTCCGAGGGGATGTAGGCAGCAGGGCATGTGAAGACAGGCGGGATCTCCAGGAAACAGAGGTTCATATACGCGACTCACGTATACAGACACCCACGCATGTCTCCTCACAGGCTGTAAACACACAAACACACGGTAAAGATGCACATAACGTCTGTCCACTCACATCTGTACACTCACGTACACACACAGCCACGTGTTCCCAACCACCGGCCTGCTCTCTATGTATTACACACACGTGTATGTGAAAGGTGCGGAGTGAGCCGGGGTTGCCCACCTGTGACACGAGGCCATAATGTATCAAAAGAAATTTTATTCTCGGCACCTGGGTGCAGGTGGGCCAAGTCTGAGAAGGGTATCGACGAAGACAGAGGGAGAGGGAGGTTTTTGTCAGTCCTTGCTGGCTGCAGGCCACTCTGCTGAGCGGAGGGGTCAGTCCATCCTTGGCTGCCCCTGGGCCAAATGTCTAGTCATCTGGGCTGTACGGTGCTCAAGGCTACAAGCTTTCTGCAAGATGTCTGCTAAGCACAGTAAGTTTTCTCTGCCCCATTTTATTCTCTTTACCCTTTCAGTGTACACAGTAGGCATATACCCACCAATGCAATGTACACATGTCCATTTGTATACTCAACTAGAGGCCCAGGGCACGGATTCGTGCACCAGTGGGGTCCCTCAGCCCGGTCTGCACCCTCTTGCAATCCAGGACCCCTCGGGGGATGTCAGGCTGCCAGCCATGAACCCGGCCTCTGGCACCCAATGGTCAGCTGAGCAGCATAGCGCTCCCGCTGTGGGAGCACACTGACCACCAGGGGGCAGCTCCTGCATTGAGCATCTGTCCCCTGGTGGTCAGTGCACATCGTAACTACCTGCTGGTCATCTGGTTGCTTAGACTTTTATATATGTAGATGTTAGATACCCAGATACACACGCACACACACACACAATGCATACATACCCACGTGTAAACACACACACATACATAACACACTCTAAAGACAACCTGAAAACACGTATCTGAGTATTTACACTCTTTTACATGCACACAAAAGGTAAATCCACCCCAGCCGGTTTGGCCCAGTGGAAAGAGCATCGGGCTGCGGACTGAAGGGTCCCGGGTTCGATTCCAGCCAAGGGCACACACTGAGGTTGCAGACTCAATCCCCAGTTGGGGGCGTGCAGGAGGCAGACGATCCATGATTCTCTCTCATCATTGATGTTTCTCCCTCCCTCTCCCTTCCTCTTGGGAAGCACTCTAATCTAATCTAATAAAAGAGTAATATGCAAATTAACCATCACTCCAAGACACCTAAGCCACGCCCACCAGTCGATCAGAGCGGCTGTATGCAAATTAACCCAGCCAAGATGGTGGCCAGCAGCCATGGAGCCAGAGCAAACAGCAGGTTTCCGTTGCACCAGAGATGGAGTTGAAACTGCCTGCCTAAGTGGACCGGGCCTCTGCTCAAAGCAACAATGTTTCAATTATAGAAGGCATGGAGCTGAAGCAAACAGGAGGCTTTGTTGCCTGACTAGGCCTCGGCTCAAGGCAACAAAGTTTCGATTATAGAAGATAAGTAAACCCCAGAAACCTGATTCCAGCCAGCCTCGCTGGGACGTTGGGTCAATGGGAGCTGTGGGCAGCCTGAAAACGGCCCTCAGCCCCTCACCCAGGCTGGCCAGGCACGCCAGCAGGTGGACATCCCCAAGGGGTCCCAGACTGCGAGAGGGCACAGGCTGGGCTGAGGGACCCCCACCACCGAGTGCACAAATTTTTGTGCGCCAGGCCCCTAGTAATACACACACACACACATGTCTGCGCACACAACCCTGTGCCAGGCGCACTAACCTCCCTGCTCTCCCACCCGCAGCCATGCCCAGCACCCAGGGGCCCTTCTTCTTCCCCA
This sequence comes from Murina feae, assembly GCA_004026665.1. NCBI lineage: Eukaryota > Metazoa > Chordata > Mammalia > Chiroptera > Vespertilionidae > Murina > Murina feae. Next base: position 16,428 of record PVJC01031945.1, on the reverse strand, counting down.
TGGCCCACTTCGTCCTCTTTGTCTTCACGGCCTCCACCATCTTTCACCTCCAGCAGCGGCTGGTGAAGATCCAGCCCCCACTGGCCGTGGAGAGGCTGCCGCCCGGGGACACCGAGCACAACACCGAGGATAACACCGAGGATAACACCTCGCGTGCCCCGAGCACCACGGCGCCCAGGGGCATGTGGACCATCAACGCCCAAGGCCGCCTGGGCAACCAGATGGGCGAGTACGCCACGCTGTACGCGCTGGCCAAGCTGAACGGGCGGCCGGCCTCCATCCCCGCGCAGATGCACCGCACGCTGGCGCCCATCTTCAGGATCTCCCTGCCGGTGCTGCCGGACGCCGAGGCCCGCAGGCTCCCCTGGCGCAACTACCACCTCAACGACTGGATGGAGGAGCAGTACGGCCACCTGCCCTGGGAGTACGTGCGCCTCACGGGCTACCCCTGCTCCTGGACCTTCTACCACCACCTGCGCCCCGAGATCCTGCGCGAGTTCACGCTGCACGACCACGTGCGGGCGGAGGCGCAGACCTACCTGCGGGGCCTGCGCGTGCATGGCCGCCCGCCGGCCACCTTCGTGGGCGTCCACGTGCGCCGCGGGGACTACGTGCACGTCATGCCCAACGTGTGGAAGGGCGTGGTGGCCGACCGCGCGTACCTGCAGCAGGCCCTGGACTGGTTCCGGGCGCGCCACCCCGCCCCGGTCTTCGTGGTCACCAGCAACGGCATGGCCTGGTGCCGGGAGAACATCAACAGCTCCCTCGGGGACGTGGTGTTCGCGGGCGACGGCGTGGAGGGCTCCCCGGCCAAGGACTTCGCGCTGCTCACGCAGTGCAACCACACGGTCATGACCATCGGCACCTTCGGCATCTGGGCCGCCTACCTGGCCGGCGGGGAGACCGTCTACCTGGCCAACTACACCCTCCCGGACTCGCCCTTCCTCAAGCTCTTCAAGCCCGAGGCGGCCTTCCTGCCCGAGTGGGTGGGCATCGCCGCCGACCTGTCCCCGCTGCTCAAGCACTGAGACCCGCCTGCCCGGGAGGGCACCCCCTTCTCCTTTGCGGGCTCCCCCAAAGTCAGATCCACGCCCGAGGGACAACCTGGACCGGGGCCCTTCCCTCTGGCCTCAGCGTGCTTCTGGCGGCCAGTAGCAGAGTCCCAACAAACTTGTTTATTTTTCTTATTTTTTATTTTTTAAATATATTTTATTGATTTTTTTACAGAGAGGAAGGGAGAGGGATAGAGAGTTAGAAGCATTGATGAGAAACATCGATCAGCTGCCTCCTGCACCCCCGCCCACTGGGGATGTGCCTGCAACCAAGGTACATGCCCTTGACGGGAATCGAACCTGGGACCCATCAGTCCCCAGGCAGATGCCCTGTCCACTGAGCCAAACTGGTCAGGGCCCAGAGAACTTGTTTAATTAACATATTCATCTGACAGGTGGCACAGGCCCAGGGTCACAGCTCAACAATGTCATCAGTGCCCCAGTTCGACCCATCCTATATAATAAAAGGGCAATATGCAAATGGACCCTAACAGGAGAACCACTGGGAATGACTGATCACTATCACACACACTGGCCACCAGGGGGCAGACGCTCAATGCAGGAGCTGCCCGCCTGTGGTCAGTGCACTCCCATAAGGGGAGCTCTGCTCAGCCACAAGCCAGGCTGCCAGCCGCCAGCACAGTAGTGGAGGCGGGAGCCTCTCCCACCTCCTCAGCAGAGCTAAGGCTGTCCGACTGCAGCTTAGGCCTGCTCCCTGCTGGCAAGTGGACATCCCCCAAGGGCCCTAGGCTGTCAGAGGGATGTCTGGCTGCCAGCTTAGGCCCGGTCCCCCGGGGAGCAGGCCTAAGCCAGCAGGTAGACATCTCCTGAGGGGTCCCAGAGTGCGAGAGGGCACAGGCCAGGCTGAGGGACCCCCCCCTGACCGAGTGCACAAATTTTTGTGCACCAGGCCTCTAGTCATATATATTACTGATTGATTTTAGAGAGAGAGAGAGTGGAAGAAAGAGAGAGAAACATCCACTTATTTATGTATTCATTGGTTGCTTCTTTTTTTAAAAAAAAATTTTTTTATTGCTTTGAGAGAGAAAGAAAGGGAGAGAGAGTGAGTGAGAGAGGAACATTGATGTGAGAGAGAAGCATTGAGCAGCTGCCTCCTGCACGCCCCCTACCCACCGTCCAGGCATGTGCCCCGACCGGAATCAAACCAGCACCCTTTTGGTGCACAGGATGACACCCCACCGACTGAGCCGCACTGGCTGGGGCCATTGGTGGCCTCCTATACGTGCTCCTGCCTGGGGATCAAACCTGCAACCTTGATGCATTGGGACAATGCTCCAACCCACTGAGCCACACCGCCCGGGGCCCCGTTCTATCCGTCCCGTCGACCTGCTGTCATCTTCTCTTAGGCTGACTCCCTCCGGGTCCCATGGGGACCGCCCCACACCCAGGGCTCTCGCATGCAGACAGGCTGCCGCCAAGCATCTCACAGGCCTCCTGATTGCAGAGAGAGCAGCGGCGAGGTCTTATCCAGGAAGAAGCGGGAATGGCTGCCGAGAACAAAGCAGGGGAGCTTGGCACTGCTGTGCCCGTCATTCACTACACAAAGGGATCGATCAGCCAAGAAGGCAAGTGGGGCTTAAAGAGAGCCCCCCACAGGCTGCTCCCCGAGCCCTGCGTCCTGGGGACCGTGCCCACCCCGGGGGCTCCTCTCTTCATACAGGCCGGTGGCAGGTGTGCCTCCAAGACCAGGGAGCCGCGTGCCCAGGATGGTTGCTGTTGAGAACTCAGAGGCCAGCAAGGCTCCGTGTACCTGAGGGGGGTCCGTTCGTTCTCTCAGTAAGTGTGTGTGTGGGGGGGTGAACCTCACCGACAGGGCCCCTGCTCCCAGGGGTGCAACAGCAAAATCACAGCGGCCTTACAGGATGGCAGTTTATCATTCCCCACAATCCGGAGGGTCAGCTCCACGCGATGCTGGCCGAGGTCTCTCGCGCAGCCGCCTTTGCGTGGAGTTCAGTTGGAGCGTCCTGATCTCTGCAGGACAGCTGGGTCTTCCTCACAACACAGCTTTCAGCTCGTTTGCTAGAACCTTCACTCTTGGAGCATCATCATCATCATCATCATCGTCGTCGTCGTCGTCACGCAAGAAATCCAACCATCCGAAGCCGCCATATTGTGAGGAAGCCCTGTGTCACTGAGGCCGCATGTAGGTGTTCTGGTGAACAGTATGAGCTGAGCCCAGCTTCAGGTCATCCCCCCGCAAGCATCAGATATGTTAGTGACCAGATTTAAAGTGGTACACCATTGACGGGGGGCAGGGGGGTGTCTTTTTTTTTTTTTTTCTTCTTAAAATATTACAAAGAGTAATCGGGACTTTTTTTAAACGCTGCAAGACGCGGGACAAACTGTTAAAAATCGGGACGTCTGGTCACCTTACTGTGGATGCTTTTCCACAGTTGTTCCAACCAACTTGTCGCTTTCAGGGATGCCGTTGAGGCTTCTGACAGTGTGTTGTCGAGATAAGCCATGTCTGGATCCCTGGTTCACAGCTTCCGTGAACGTAATATGACCGTTTTCTGCCACCCATGAGTTTTGCGGCAGCCTAATATGCAGCCGTGGACCATGGGAGCAAACGGAGCAACCTAATCTCTGTTTGCAGAGACTTCCATGACTTTGGCGTGAATGCGGCCAAGATGAACTTCCGTGTCGGACGTGAGATTCCACGTGCAAATGTCCTGCGGCAGGGGGGGCGTCTAGTTATACACGGGAGTGAAAGGAGGCCGGTGGCTAGAGCACATGGAGCCAGACGCAGACGGGGACGTCAGCAGGGCCAGACCCTTAAAGACCTTGTGTGCGTGCTGACGAGGACCTTGGGTTTATTCTAGGGCCAAGGGGGAAAAACCTCCGAGGGTTTTAATCACGGAAGCGACATGATCCGATTTTCTGTGTGAACACACCCAGCGTCTCAGCGGAGAAGAGGCTGCAGGGTTAAGGCAAAGAGACCCACGAGAAGGCTCCGGAAGCTTTCCCGCAAGCAAACACCGCGGACCCCGGAGACAGTGGTGGCACATGTGAGAGGTCTCTCGTCAAGGACCTGAGAGAGACTCTCGGCGTCTCTGCCGTGTCGCTGTCCTGAAAGAGACCGTCTGATCGCCTCCACTGGACTGAGGTGTGAGTCCAGCATCTACCACGAGCCCATGAGCGGAGGTCCTGGGGAAGGCTCACAGAAGCACACGTGGCGCGCGTGAGTCCTTCCAAGGGAGGGCAGTGGGAGAAAGTAACCATCGGGAAGATGCTCCCAAAAGGGGAACGCAGGGGGGCGGGAATGTGTGCTGCTCACACTGCGGTGCCTGAAGCAGGTCATGTGGTCACACCCAGCTTCAAAGAGGACCAGCGAGAGCAACCCATCCTCACGCCCCACAATATTTAGGCGCAAGTGACTACCTCACAGCCCCTCACCGCCTCGCACAGCCTCTCCTGGTGGTTCCCTTGGGGCCTCTTTTTTCTCCCTTTTTTCCTTCTTCCTTCCTTCCTTTCTTCCTTCCTTCCTTTCTTTCTCCCTTTTTTCCTTCCTTCCTTCCTTCCTTCCTTCCTTCCTTCCTTCCTTCCTTCCTTCCTTCTTTCCTTCCTACCTTCCTTCTTTTTTTAAAAAATTGACTTTAAAGCAAGAGGAAGGGAGAGATAAAAAAGAGAAGGAGAGAGAGAGAAACACTGATTGGTTGTCCCACTTCCTTATGCATCCACTGGTTGAGCCTTGCATGTGCCCTGCCGGGGGATTGATCCCGAAACCTCTGGGTATCGGGATGATGCTCTAACCAACGGAGCTGCCCGCTCAGGGCCAGGTGGGACTCCTTTCTTTTGTTTTGGTAACCACAGAACGGGGCGCCGCCGTACTTACTAGGCTAATACGCTCTGTCTCAGTAACTATTTAAGCAATCCCCTTTCAAGTGTCCAGTCTTATTTTATTTTTTTAATTTTTAAAAATATGTGGTTTTTAAAAATATGTTGTTATTGATTTCAGAGAGGAAGGGAGAGGAAGAGGGAGATAGAAACATCAATGATGAGAGAGAACCACTGACCAGCTGCCTCCTGCGCGCCCCCTACTGGGGATGGAGCCTGCAAACCCGGCCTGTGCCCTTGGCTGGAATCGAACCAGGGACCCTTCAGTCTGCAGGCCGACGCTCTATTCACTGAGCCAAACCAGCTAGGGTTGAAAATATGCTTTTACTGATTTTAAAGGTAGAGGAAGAGAGAGAGAAACATTGATGAGAGAGACCCATGGATTGCCGCCTCCTGCATGCCCCCTACTGGGGAGCAGGCGCTCAACCAGCTGAGCCGCACAGGCCGAGTCCTCGACTTACTTTATATAGATCGAATGCACGGCCGTCACGGGGCCAGGATTTGCTGTTAAAAACAAATAATCCATCCAGTGTGAACTGATTAGGTTAGCATTCCCTCTCTTTTTTAATCTAAGTTTTTCAATGTAGTCTACACGCTTCTCCATCAAAACGGTGTCGTGGTTGGCTGTAGTTTTTCCAAAGACAGCCGCGACACTATCTCGCCTCCGTCCTCACCCCTCAAACCTTCTCCTGCCCATCCCCATCTCACATCCTTCCACTTCAGCCAAGAACTTGAGCTTGAACTTACCCTGGATGGGTTTTGGCACATCCGCCCCCCCCACCACCAGCAGCAAGTTCTGTGGGCTCCACCTGCAAAACACACCCTGAGCTCGCTCTCCTCTGCCATCGCCATTCAGCCCAAGTCTGTCTCCCTCCCTCTCCCTCTCCCTTCCTCTCTCTCCAAAAACCAGTACAACATCTAAACAAAGAGAGAAAAAACAGTCCTTCAAGACCTAGCCCAGTTAAGCTGCAGTCCCTGGGGTGGGCTCTAATCCAGTAGGACTGTGGCCTGGTGAGGAAGGGAGGCTTGGGCACAGAGAGACACGCGAGGAGGAAGCCCTGTGAGGAAGGTGGAGATGGGAGGGGGGTGCGTTTACCTGCCAAGAACCCCAGTGGTTGTCCCCAAACCGTCAGAAGCTGGGAGAGAAGCAGGGAAGGGGCCCCCGGAGGAACCAGGCCTGTGAGAACCCGGATCTCGGACTTCTCGCCTCCAGGACAATGTCTGTGGTTAAGGAGCTCAGTGTGGGCTGCGTCCTTAGGGGAGAGTGGGCGGGGGGAGTGCGTTCCTGTGGCTTCCTCCTCCCAGCTCCCGTGGCATGGCGGCATGCCGGCTGCTGTTCTGGCTGCGCACTGGCACTTACATCACGTTCATGGTCACAGGCCGTTACTTCCAAGTACTGGCGTTCCCCGGGTGCTATCGGGGGCCCATTGTCCTCACAGGAGGGGCCTGTGGTTTCCCATTCTGTATACACATGGCTCCCACTTGTTAAAAAAAATATATTTTTATTGATTGCAGAGCAGAAGGGAGAGGGGGAGAGAGAGAGAAACATCAGTGACGAGAGAATCATTGATCAGCTGCCTCCAGCACGCCCCCCTCCCCTGCTTGGGGGTGGACGTGCCCTTATCCAGAATCAAACCCAGGCCCCTTCAGTCCGAAGGCCGACGCTCTAGCCACTGAGCCACACCAGCCAGGGCCGCCCTCACATTTTTATTTGGGGGCCAAAAGCTCCACGTTCGCGGTGGGGAGCCGGGTGGGGGAGGGAATAAGTTAACCAATAGAATAACTTTTAAAAATTCCCAAAATAGAGAGCGCTGAGCCAGGGAAGCTCTATCAGCTGTTAAAAAAAAAACAAAACATCATCTTGTCCCAATAAATAAAACAGTGTGATCCCAGTGGGTGGGGAAACGGATGGAAGGAACTGCCTGAAACAGTCAGGAGCCGATTTGAGAATGTAATGTGTCCTGAGGGTGGCATTGAACAGTTGTAATGGAAGGGAGGGATTCTGAGCAAATACTGAGCCATGGGGGGCGGGGAAGTCAATAAAAAGAAAAGAAAAGAAGCTTTAAAAACTTGACAATTGAATCAATAAATGTAAAAGGACCACAAGTCATTTTTGCGGCGGTTGTGTTTTCTCATAGGACAGCCCCCAAACTTCGCCGACCGTGCTCTTCTATTGCGGCCTGGGGTGCAGAAAACGCCTCTGCCTTTGGCGGTTGCACAGATCCCGTCGGGTTGAGGACTGTGGCACCTGCCTCCTCCAGCTGAAAGGGTGCAGGCCAGCGGTGCTCAACCTCCTGGCCCTTTAATACAGGTCCTCATGGTGTGACCCAACCATAACATTATGTTTGTCGCTCCTTCATAACTGCAGTGTTGCTGCTGTGATGAATCATCATGTAAACATCTGATATGCAGGATGGTCTTAGGCGACCCCTGGGAAAGGGTCGTTCGACCGCCAAAGGGGTCACAACCCACAGGTTGAGAACCGCTGGTGTAGGCGGTTTGCTGCTGTTTGTTACTATAATTATGCCCATGAGCCCAGGCCTGCGGCTCCTGTGGCTCAGTTGTTGGAGCACCGTCCTCTACACCAACAGCCAAGGCACATGCGTAGGCTGAGGTTGGGCTACGAACAGGAGGCAATCCATCAGTATTTCTCTCTCACATCTCTTTCTCTCTCTCTCTCTCTCTCCTCCCCCTCCCTCCCTCTCTCCTTCCCCTCCCTCCCTCTCTCCTTTCCTTTCTCTGAAATCAATAAGCACATCCTCAGGTGAGGATTAATAATTATTATTATTATTATTATTATTATTATTATGCCAAGGAGAATGTCCTTGTCATTTATGTCTATTGGCTGAAGTGTGGGAAATCTTTATGCATGCTAATATCACTTTTTAAAAAATATATTTTATTGATTTTTTACAGAGAGGGAGGGTGAGGGATAGAGAGGTAGAAACATCGATGAGAAACATTGATCAGCTGCCTCCTGGACACCTCCTGCTGGGGATGTGCCTGCAACCCAGGTACATGCTCCCTTGACCGGAATCAAACCCGGGACCCTTCAGTCCGAAAGCCGACACTCTATCCACTGAGCCAAACCGGTTAGGGCTAATATCACTTTTTTTAATAATATATTTTTATTGATTTCAGACAGGAAGGGAGAGAGAGAGAGAAACACCCATGATGAGAGAGAATCATTGATCGGCTGCCTCTTACACACCCCCTCCTGGGGATCGAGCCCACAGCCCAGCATGTGCCCTTGCCCAGAATGGAACCCGGACCCTTGAGTTCGCAGGCGGGCACTCTATCCCCTGAGCCAGACCAGTTAGGGCCTCACATCACCTTTGCAGGACGTTTTATTAGCAGTGAAATGGCTGGGTCAGGGCACATGCACATAAACTCAAAACCGCTGTGTGATCTGCGACAGTTTTAGGTTCAGTGCAACCATGAATGAGTGCTCATTCTCCCCCAGTCCTGTGACCCTGGCAGCGGGTGCAGGGGCCCCCTGGGGCTGATCAAGACTCCCCAGCTGACTTCCTGCTTCCTTTGCCCCCGCTGGGGTTCAGCTCTGTTTCCCCAACTCCCTCCTCCTCCCCGGGCCCGGGGGGAGCCTTAGCCCCCTTCTCGGGGCAGGAAGGAAGGGCTGACATGTCTGGAGAAAGGCTGGCGACAGGCCTCAGGGCAGGACCCCCTGGCTCTGGGTTCCACCGAGGGCGCCACCCAGGCCTCAGAGGCTGTCAGCCCACGGCTGCCCTCTTCCGGACACAGGAGGGATGGAGGCAGCGGCCAGGACCGGAGTGGGGTGGAGATGGGGCAGATGGACGGGGAGAGAGACACAGCCTGAGAGTGTCCAGAGGGAAAGAGAAACAGAGGCAGCCGCCTCGCCCCTTCCTGATGTTCCCAGCATTGGCTGTACCCCGTCCCCCCCTCCTCCACCCCGCCCTGCCGTGTTCAGCCAGACATGAAGGATCCTGCAAGACCCAGCTGCCACCCACGAGGCCGCGCCCTTCACACCCTCAGCTCTGCCTCTACAAGGCTGTCGTCTTCCAGGCGCTTCCTCCACCCGCTTTTCCGGGCCCTTTGAGAGTCAGCAAAACCCTCTCCCTGAGCCCTCTGCCCATTTCCCCGCAGCTCCCGGCCTTTCCCAGGCGCCAAGGCCCTGCGGTCCCAAGTGCCCCGGCCACCAACACCCTCATCACCCCGCAGTGGGCCTCTCTCTTTGCAGATGTCAGAGCTGCTCCAGAGCAGAGATTGAGGCTTTTTGTTTTGTTTGTTTGTTTAACTCTGAGGACTCAAGCTGTGGCCTCTCATTCATTGAGAGCCCCAGTCCAGCCCAGCCAGCCTGGCTCAGGGAATGGGTGTGAGATCGATCGCAGTTCAATTCCTGATCACAGCACACGCCCAAGCTGCGGGCTCAGTCACCAGCAGGGCGAGCAGGAAGCAGCTGATCAATGATTCTCTTTCATCAATGTTTCTCTCTCTCTCTCTCTCTCCCTCTCTCTCTCTCCCTCCTCTCCTTCCCTCCCATCTGTGAGACACTGGCCATATCACTCCCCTTTTCTGATTTTTGACTTCAAAAGGGTCCTTCTTCTGAGGACCAAAGATTGCCTTTGGCCCTGGCTGGTGTGGCTCAGTGGGTAGAGCGTCGGCCTGCGGACGGAAGGGTCCCGGGTTCGATTCCGGTCAAGGGCACACGCCCAGGTTGCGGGGTCGATCCCCAGGAGGGGACGTGCAGGAGGCAGCGGATCAATGATTCTCTCTCATCATGGATGTTTCTCTGTCTCTCTCCCTCTTCCTTCCTCTCTGAATTAATAAAAATATGTGTGTGTTTTTTTTAAAAAGATTGCCTTTGGTTATTGGTACGGAGCACGCATTCCCTTGCCCTTTCTTATGGGGAATCGCTCACGTCCAACGGTTGTCCACGCGTCGAGGCACGAGGGTCGTGGATTGTAAACTGATGACGGTGATCGCCCTTCACTGGCACGTCTCCCAGGCCAGGTCCAGTGTGTAGACACCCTCAGCCACACGGGGCTCTCGGTCCGTACAGGTGAGGAAACCGACAGGAAAGCAAGGGGATGCCACGGGCTCCCGTCCTGTCACGTGGATTGTCCTGATATTGGGTCTTTTCCCACCTGTCGCGGGCACTGCGGCCGGCCAGCCCAGGTCCCCTCACCAGTTCTGTTCGTCCTGCCCCCAGCTGCTGCGAGCTTTGAGCACGAAGGATGCCTTTTTCTTCTGTATATTCAGCATTTGTGGTGTTTTCACATCTGGGGCTTTACTGACAGTGGAGGGTTGCCCCCCACGGGACCAGCCACTTCCTGGAGGGAACAAACAGCCCGCCTGTGCGCAGGCCTTTGCTATGGAAACCCAGCAATCCACAGCTGGACTCCCAACCACTTTCCGGGACACTGTTCTCTGCCTCATGGCCCCTGGAGCCAGGCTCCAGACACCCGGGGACCCAGGAGCCCCTGAAACCCCTCGCACTAGCTGACCTCACGCCGGCTCACCCTGCCTCATCGGTTCCTTTTAAAAATATATATATATCTTTATTAATTCCAGAGAGGAAGGGGAGAGGGAGACGTAGGAACATCAATGATGAGAGAAGATCATTGATCGGCTGCCTCCTGCATGCCCCCTACTGGGGATTGAGCCCGCTACCCAGGCCAGTGCCCTTGAGTGGAATCGAACCCGGGACCCTTCAGTGAGTCAAACCAGCTTGGGCTCTGCCTCAGCTGTTCCTTCTCTGTCCCTCTGTCTCCTGGCTGACACTGAGGCTTCCCCATGTGGCCCTGCATGGCCTAGGATCGTCCCTTTCTTTGTTGTTGGCAATCCTCATCCCAGGATATTTTCTCACTGATTTTTAGAGAGAGTGGAAGGGAGGGGGAGAGACACACAGAGAGGAACATCAGTGGGAGAGACACACCCACTGGTTGCCACCCTCACGCACCCGACCAGGGCTGAGGATCCAGCCTGAAACTGAGGCATGTGCCCTTGACCGGGAATCGAACCCAGGACCCTTCAGTGCACAGGCGGATGCGCTATCCACTGAGCCAAACCGGCGAGGGCAGGAGTAGTCCTTTCTTTTGGGAACTGAGAATAATCAGCTCTCTTTTCAATGGCAATCGGATCCTGATCTGTTGACTTCGTCAAACCTGAGTAATACTAATACCTACATTTTAAAGCTTTGCTGCTAACCAGTCACCCCGTGACCTTCTCCCAGGATCACCCATGGGGTCCAAGTGTTTGAGAGTCTGTGTCCCAGCCCCCTCTCGGCACCCATAGCCCATGACTAACTAGAGGGGTGTAGTGGCAAGTCTCCAAATATGGCCTCCAATGACGATGCCGCCCCCCCCCCCCCCCCCCCCGCCCCATATTAACACATTTTAACAGTCCCCGCCCATATTCAGCCTGGATTGGCCTGCTTGCATTAACCAGTAGAAAATGGTGCTTGGCCAATATGCCCGAGTGGTTGAGTGCTGACCTATGAACCAGGAGGTCATGGTTTGACTCCTGGCCTAGGGCACATGCCCAGGTTGCAGCTCAATCCCCAGTAGGGGGCGTGCGGGAGGCAACCGACCAATGATTCTCTCTCCTCCTTGATGTTTCTCTCTCTCTCTTCCTCTTCCCTTCTCTCTGAAATCAATAAAAATCTATTTTAAAAAAAGAAAGAAAATGGTGCCCTAACCGGTGTGGCTCAGTGGATAGAGCGTCGGCCTGCAGACTGAAGGGTCCCAGGTTCGATTCCGGTCAAGGGCATGTACCTTGGTTGCGGGCACATCCCCAGTAGGAGATGTGCAGGAGGCAGCTGATGGATGTTTCTCTCCCATTGATGTTTCTAACTCTCTATCCCACTCCCTTCCACTCTGTAAAAATAAAATCAATGAGATACAAAAAGAAAAAGAAAATGGTAAAAGTTATGCTTCCTCCCCTAGACATGCTCACTTTGGGGAGCCCTGAGCTACCTACCATGTAAGGAGTCGAGGCCTCTGTCAGGGAGGCCACGTGGAGAGGGAGAGGGCCGAGACTATGCAGAGAGCGAGAGAAATGCAGACGCCCACAGCCCAGGCGAGTGCAGCCCAGTAGCCATCCCTGCTAAAGGCACCGGCACGTCTCTGAGCAGCATCATGGATTTTGCAGCTGAGTTGGACCCTAGTATGACTGCAGCCCTAGTTGACATCAGATGGTGCTGAAGAACTGCCTTGCTGAACCCAGTCCACCCCTGGAATTGTGAGCAACCGTAGTTATTATTTTAAGAGTCTACCTTTTGGGGTGGTTTGTTATTCAGTGATAAAAACCCAATCTGGGATCTCCCTTTGCCTTAAAGGCCCAGTTCCCTTTGCCTCAAGGTGGGAATGGCCCTGCACCTTTTTAAAAGATATATGGTTTTATTACTTTTTAGAGAGAGAGGAAGGGAGAGAGATAGGAAAATCGATGAGAGAGAAACATCATCAATCGGCTGCCTCCTGCATGCACCCCTCCTAGGGATGGAGACCACAAACCAGGCATGTTCCCTGACCAGGAATCAAACCGGTGACCTTTTGGTTCCCGGGTGGACCCTCAGCTGCTGAGCCACACCAGCAGGGCCTGCCCCTGCAACTTCATGCATCCTCCGGGATCGGGCCGAGATCAGGACTTCACCTGACATCCTCCTCCTGTTGGTCTTCTCCCCCTCGCTGTCCCGTCTCACTCACTCCTTTCTGGTTTCTCCTGGGAGCACCTCTTTAGTAAATCACGGATGCAAGAATGTTGTCTCAGGCTCTGCTCAGAATCCGACCTGGGACGCGAAGCTTCTGATGTTCTCATCTCCAACCAGAAGCCCTCCCCCTCCTCCCTTCCCCTCTTTGCATCCCAAGAGCATAGAGCACCCTAAACAGGTGCCCCAGCCACAGGCAGCCGAATCGTTGGCGGGGTGAGAAGAAGACATCGGAGAGGTCTCTACAGGAAGCAGCAAGCAGCTTGTTTGCCGGCCAGCAGTACATGAGACTCCCCGCCCCAACACACAGCCCTGGAGGGGAGCCTAGGAGGGCAGGCAGGAAAAGTCAGGTGGTTGGCGAGTCCGGCAGCAGTTTAGGGCCCAGGTGAGAGGAGAGTTGCTTCTGATTCTGGGTCTGTGGTGGGAGGGGACTCTCGGAGTTGTTCCACCCGCCCTCCCCGCCCCATCCCTACCAGTTCTCCGTCCCTGGAAACCCTAGAATCCATCACCATGGACCCTCCAGCAGGTCCCACAGCCGGGGGCCACTGGAGTCAGACAAATCAGCAGAGAAGATGCTGGGGGCTGGGGGGCCACAGCCCAGCACAGGACCCCCACTCAGAGCTTCCAGCCAGTCCAAGGAGTCCGCGGGGCCCCTGGGAGAGGCGGATGGGGAGTTTGTGGGGGACGGGAGCGAGGAAGAGAAGACAGAGGAGAGGCCTTCAGAGTCTGGGGAAGGGGACAGCACGTCGAAGGAGCCGGGGAAATCCAGGGGCATAGGGGGCAGGAGGTCTGCGGGGGAAGAAATGGAGTGTGAGCTTAGCAAGGCGGGCATCCGGCCCCCAGCCCCCCAGGGGTTTCCCCGTTTCCAGGAGTCCAGGCCCTCAGCCCCCTTTACCCCCAAATCTAGGACTTCGGCTTTTACCATCAGGCTCCTCCCGACCCTCCAGGATGTCATCGATGCCCCGGTTCGGAAGCAGCTGCGGACGGACAGGCAGAAGCGGAGTGAACCTGGGACTCCGGCCCGGATCCCAACCAGGGACCACCTGCCCACTGCCTCCCACCTGCGCCCTCCGGATCGCTTCCTGCAGCTCCTGCTCCAGAGTCGGGGCTGCTGCGGCAGCTGGTGCGGCTGGTGCTGAGGGAGGGGCCGGCTCTGCAGCCGGAGCCGGAGCAGGAGCGGGAGCCGGAGCCGGAGCCGGCACGTGGGTTCCCACCGCACGCGAAAGAGGCGGCGGGGGAGATGCTGGGCTGGGCTTGGACTAGAACCCAGAGGAGATGGTCCTATGAGCCACGCCCACTCGGCGCGACCCCGCCCACTCCTACCCCGAGACTCCACCCCCTGGCCCGGCCCTTCCCTCCTGACCCTGGCCACGCCCCTTATTCTCATTGGCTTCTCTCCCTCCCCATTTCCTCTTGACCACGCCCCGCGCTTCCCTGCTCCACCTCCCGCCCATCGCGCTGCGTCTTCTCATTGGCTCACACGCGCATAGCCCCGCCCTCACCGAGCCGTGTCGTCGGGCGGCTGCAAGGGCCTTGGGCCTGAGACGTGGCCAGGACGAGCCCGCGGGACCTTCCTCGCGCCGCGACTTCGGCCGCTCGCGGGATGGGGCGCCTCCGCGCATGCGCTCCAGGAGCCTCGACTTGGTCCCGGACACCGGGAGGCCCCGCAGGCGCAGCTGCTGCCGGAGCTCCGAGACCTGGGGCGGGGCGGGGCGGGGAGAGGCCTCGCTGGGCGGGCTCCGGGGGCGGGAGGGGGCGGGCTGGACAGTGCACACCGAGAGGGCCTGTGCACACGCGCGCACACGTGTGCACACACACCTGCTCCTGGGTCACACACACACATACACACACTCACACACCTGCTCCTGGGTCTGATGGGGCAGAAGCCACAGGGTCAGCCTCCTGGTCCCCCCACCGCGGGAGAGGCCGCCCGGGAAGTTGTCCCCACACTCACCGTCAGCTCCTCCAGTTTAAGGGTCTGAAGTTCCAACTTGTGCGGAGGCGGCGCGGGGCTGGAGACCTCCGGGAAGCCTGCAGGGAGGGAGGTGGCCTTCATCCTGGCGATGGGCGGGCAGGGAAACGGGGGTTAGAGGGTGCACAGAGGAAAGGCGTTCTCGGGCCCGAAGACCAGACGGGGACAGAGCCCAGCATTGGGGTCTCCCAGGAGCAACCCAGGAGGCTGGCTCCTGGGCGTGGGAAAGGGGGGGCGGGACGGGGCTGGGGCTGAAGGGGGCTCCGGGGAACTGCAGGGAGAGGGGCTGGGGGGCTGGGCCTGGCGTCCTGGGGAGGTGGGGTCTATGGGCCATCACCCCTGACCTTGGGATCTGGGTGTGAAGGAGGAGGAGGGTGGGACTTGAACTTCCCGGAGGACAGAATTGGGGGGCATACCTAGGAGGTGGCTGCTGTGAGTTTGTCTCTGCCCAGGGAAGCGGCCCCTGGGCCTGGGAGTCTGCCCTGGACCCTTGACTCGGCTCTGGGGGCAGGTACTGGTGGTAGGTCAGGCTCCCCCGGAGCTCAGGCTCCCTCCAGCGTTGGGAGATCTTGGGGGACGCCTGGAAAGACGCCTGTGATGTCCTATGCCGCAGCCCTGTTCCTCCTTCCCTCCTCAGCCCCATGCGAAGTAGCGGGTCAGCTGGGCACCACCAGCGAGGGGCCAAGAGCCCAGCAGGACAGAGGACCAAGGCTAGACTGCCCGGGGGACTTCCCCTCACTCTGGTGGAGACTCACATTCTTCAGGGGCCTCCAGGGGCAGCGTCGTGGCTCGGGGTGCAGGACCCCAGGACTGGAGAGGGAAGAGGCAGGGCCCGAGGGCGAGGCTGGGATGGGGGCCAGAGCAGGGCCCGAGGCTGAGATCCAGGGATCCTCCGAGACTGGAGAGGTGATGCAGGGCCCCGCGAGGCCTTCAGGCAGCAAGCCAGGCAGGGAGGGAAAGGCTGTGTGGGAAGGAGGGTCCCAGAGGCCTCTGACACCCCCCCCATGGGTGGGACAGGGAGCAAACCCCAAGTGGTGGGAGCTGGGGGCCCCAACTTGTGGATCTATGGGCAGAAGTACTCGGAAGCCAGACTTGCCCCAAGCTCAAGAAAGGCAGGCATTGCGGCCTCAGTCCCCAAGGGGTGCCCTGAGGATCAGGGATCTGGGGGGGTCTGCTGGAACGGGGTGGGGCCAGTGTTCCTGGTCTTGAGGAGAGCGGGGAGCCACGCCCTGAGACTCATGTGTGCGCCACAGGTGGAGCCTGGGGCATTTTATTCTGGGTGCGTGCCTGTCACTGGAAGTGGGGACACCCGGCAGCTCCGAGGGGCGGGGCGCAGGGGACCTGTCCTCCTGGGGCCTCCGAGAAGCTGGGTCTCCGTGTCTCCAGGGCACAGGGACTGCGGCTCTGGAACCAGCCAGGAAACCCGGCAGCTGCACTTCAGGGGGCCCCAGGGGAGAGGGGCCACCACCCCCTCCCGTGCAGGGCCCACACTCACTCGGGTCCTGATACCGTCTGTGTATCCGGAGCTGGAGGACTGTGGAGGGAAGGAGGGAGTGGGAGGAGGAAGGAGGCGGGAGGGAGTGTCCAGGAGCCAGGCCTGGCAGGCGGTTGGGGCTGCTGTTGTTGGCGGGAGGCGGATGCCCAGCCCCCTTACACACACACAGCCCTGCGGGCGGGTCGGCAGGCAGCCCGCTCCCTTTCCTGGGCCTCCCGCCTGCTCCCTGCCAGCAGGGCGCTGCGGGCCAGAGCCGTTTCGGGGCTGGGTGCCAGCCAGCCAGCATGCAGGCAGGCGGCACCCTGCCCCGGGCTCCACCTGCCCCCTGGAGGAGTGTGTGCCCCTCCACCCCCGGCACAACCTCTAT
>PVJC01031944.1:0-20246 GCA_004026665.1 Murina feae | reverse complement strand
TAAGATCCTTCTATTCCTATCTTGCTGAGAGTTTTTATCAAAAACGGGTGCTGGATTTTGTCAAATGCTTTTTCTGCATCAATTGATATGATTAAGTGGTTTTTATCTCTTAATTTGTTTATGTGATGTATCACATTTATTGATTTGCGGATATTGTACCATCCTTGCATCCCTGGGATAAATCCTACTTGGTCGTGGCGTATGATCTTTCTGATGTACTGTTGGATCTGATTTGCTAGGATTTTGTTGAGGATTTTGGCATCTATGTTCATGAGGGATATTGGTCTGTAATTCTCTTTCATTGTGTTATCTTTGTCTGGTTTTGGTATTAGGGTAATGCTGGCTTCATAGAATGAGTTTGGAAGTGTTCCTTCCTCTTGCATTTTTTGGAATAGTCTGAGGAGGATAGGTTTTAGATATTCCTTAAATGTTTGGTAAAACTCCCCTGTGAAGCCATTTGGCCCCAGGCGTTTGTTTGCTGGGAGCTTTTTTATTACTGCTTAAATTTCTTCCATAGTGATTGGCCTATTGAGATGTTTAGATTCTTCCTGATTGAGTTTTGGAATGTTGTACTTTTCTAAGAATATGTCCATTTCCTCGAGGTTATCCCGTTTGTTGGAATAGAGCTGTTCATAGTATTCTTTAACAATCCTTTGTATTTCTGTAGGGTCTGTTGTTATTTCTCCTTTTTTATTTCTAAATTTGTTTATTAGGGTCCTCTCTCTTAGCTTCTTGGTGAGCCTGGCTAGAGGTTCATCAATCTTGTTTATCCTTTCAAAGAACCAGCTCTTGGTTTCATTGATCTTTTGTATTGTCTTTTTGGTCTCCAAGTCATTTATCTCTGCTCTGATCTTTATAATTTCCTTCCTTCTGCTTACACTGGACTTTTCTTGTTGCTCTCTTTCTAAATTTTTGAGTTGCAGGGTTAGATAATTTATTATCATTGTTTCTTGTTTTCTGCAGTAGGTTTGTAGAGCTATGAACTTCCCTCTCAAGACTGCTTTCACTGTGTTCCATAGATTTTGGATTGTTTTGTTTTCATTGTCGTTTGTTGCAATGCTGTTTTTTATTTCTTCTTTGATCTCTGTGGTAACCCCGTCATTGTTTAATAGCATACTGTTTAGTCTCCATGTGTTTGATTTTTTTGGATTGTTTTTATTGTAGTAGATTTCCAGTTGTATGCCATTGTGATCTGAGAAGATGCTTGATATGATTTCTAGCTTCTTGAATTTGAAGAGACTTTCCCTGTGCCCCAAAATATGGTCTATCATTGGGAATGACCCATGTGCACTTGAAAATAATGTATATTCTGTGGCTTTGGGGTGAAGTGTTCTGAAGATGTCTATTAAGTCCATCTGCTCTAGTGAGTCATTTAGGAATGATGTTTCTTTGCTGATTTTTTATTTAGAGGATTTGTCCAACGGTGATAGTGGGGTATTAAATCCCCCACTAGGATTGTATTGCTGTCAATCTCTCCCTTGATATCTTCCAGAAGTTTTTTTATGTATTTGGGTGCTCCTATATTGGGTGCGTATATGTTTACTAGAGTTATTTCTTCTTGTTGAATGGCTTTCTTTAGTATAATGAGGTGGCCTTCCTTATCTCTTTTTTTTTTGTCCTTCACTTTGAGATCTAATTTGTCAGATATAAGTATTGGTACCCCAGCTTTTTTTTCATTTCCATTGGCCTGTAAAACATTTTTCCATCCTTTCACCATCAGTCTGTGTGTATCTTTTTTTCTGAGGTGGGTTTCCTGTAAACAGCAGATATGTGGGTCATGTTTTCTTATCCACTCAGTGACCCTAAGTCTTTTGATTGGAGCATTTAATCCATTTACATTTAAAGTTATTATTGATAAATACTTGTTTGTCGCCATTTTTATTCTTTACTCTTGTGTTCCTTCTTCATTTCCTATTTTTACATTTTACAGTAGGCCCTTTAACATTTCTTGCATTGCTGGTTTGGTAGAAACAAACTCCCTTAATTCTTTTTTGTCTGTGAAGCTCCTGATTTTACCCTCAATTTTGATTGATAACCTTGCTGAGTACAGTATTCTTGCATTCAGACCTTTCCTTTGCATGACTTTGAATATTTCATTCCATTCCCTTCTTGCCTGATGTGTTTCTGTTGAGAAATCAGTCGCTAGTCTGATTGGGGAGCCTTTGTAGGTAACTTTCTGTCTCTCTCTGGCCGCTTTTAAGATTCTTTCTTTGTCATTGGTGTTTGCCAATTTAATTATAATGTGCCTTGGCGTTGGTCCTTTGGGGTTCATTTTAATTGGGAGTCTATGGGCTTCTTGGATTTGCGTGGGTTTTATCTTCCCTATTTCAGGGAAGTTTTCTGTCATTATTTCTTCAAACAAGTTTTCTATTCCTTGCTCAGTTTCCTTTCCTTCTGGCACGCCTATTATGCATATGTTGTTTCATTTTGTGTTGTCCCAAACTTCTCTTAGGCTCTCCTCCTGCTTTTTAATTCTTTTTTCTAGGCGCTGCTCTGCTTGGGTATTTTTTTCTACCTTGTCTTCTAGCTCACTGATGCGGTCCTCTCCTTCTTCTAGTCTACTATTGATGCTTTCTTTTGAATTATTCATAACAGTGATGTCATTTTTCATTTCTTCTTGGTTCTTCTTCATTTCCTCTTTGTTCTTACACATACTGTCAAATTTGTCTTCCATTATTTTCATCCACCTTATGACCATTTCCCTGAATTCTTTCTCTGACAAGTTGCTTGCTTCCATTTCATTTACTTCCCTTTCTGGTGATCACTGTTTTTCTTTCATATGCGGGCTGTTTCTTTGTCTCCCCATGATCTATCTTCTCTGGGTATCTGGTTATATAGTTTTTTCTCTCCTATACTGCCCCCCATGTACCAGGCTTCTGCTGTGCAGTGGCGACGTGACAGAAGGCAAGAGGTCAGGGGCCCCTGTTTCATGAATCCTTCATCCCTCTGCTGCTATCTCCGTGGCTGCTGGCCGCAATCTTGGCTGGATAAATTTGCCATGACAGATAAATTTATAAGCACTAAATGATTATATCAGAAAAGAGGAAATAAATCAGCAACATATACATCTACCTTTCTTTTCTATTTTATGTTTTAATCCTCACTGGAGGATACTTTTCTATTGATTTTAGAGAGAGTGAAGAGAAAGGGAAAGACAGAGAGAAATATCGATATGAGAGAAACATATTGATTGGTTGTCCCCTGGCACAGGCCCTGACCAGGGCCCAGGCTGGGTAGGAGCCCGCAGCCAAGGTTCATGCCTTTGGTCCTCAAGCCAACATTCTATCCACTGAGCCAAACCTGTTAGGGCTATGTATCTACCTTTACAGAAGAGAATGCATCCAAATCAATCAGAAGAAAAAAATATAAAAATAAAAGATATATGTAATCTATACCCATAGCACATATTATTTCATTATAAGCATACATTTTATTGTAATATTAAAAATTAGAAAAATAAGCACAACTTTTGTCTTTTTTCAGAAAGGAAATCAAATATGCAGCTTATAGCTATTTGCTAAACTGTTTATTCATTTCCATTTCATTGACTCTATGGAGAAGCACTGTTGAATGTTTTGAAATTATTGCTATGAACTGATATTTAAATTGAAATTACATTTGATATTGTAGGACAAATATAACTCCTTGTAGAATAATGTTTTAGAATACTCCCTACTAAAATAATTTTGAAGAACTAGTAAATGTTCCTGAAAATGTTTGAAGTTTTATGCATTTTAGCAAAAACTTTAAAATTGAGTGTATCTACAACTGGAAAGATATTACATAAGAGAATAGAGCTTTGAACAGAAAGCCAATCTCTAACATTTTAATCAGATGTTCTTTTTTTAAAAAAATTTAAATTTATCAAGGTGACATTGGCTAATAAAATTATATAGGTTTCAAGTGCACAATTATATGATACATCATCTGTATATTGCATTATATGCCCACCACTCAAAGTCAAATCATACAATATTATGATTGTTCCCAGAAAGAAGGAGGTGGGGATAGTAAATGGTAAAGGGGGACAAACACAGAGTGATAGATTAGTCAGATATTCTCTCTCTTCAACTTGTAATATAAGATGTTTTAAGTTTCCTTTTCTTCATCACCTAATGTGTTTATAAATTAGTCATCTCTTCCTTTGAAAGATGTGTCCTCTTCCCCCATTCTACCCCTCCACCAAGATCACAGTCTTTCATTTTCTTTCCCTTTGGATGGGAAATATATATATATATACTAATTATTCTTTATAATTTCTGTCTTGTCCTACACCCTAAACTAGTCATATAAGCAGCAAATCAATCTTAAAATGTCTGTCATTCCTCCATTCTCCTTGATAACAGATCATATCCATATAATTCCATGATGCACTTTCTCCATTCTTTGCTTTTTCTTTCAATAACACCTTCAGTATCATTCCTTATCCACTATGCCTTCCTATCACAAATTAAACTAACATTCACAATATCTTTTCTGTTGTCTCTTACATTTTTTAAAATTGATTTTAGAGAGAGGAAGAGAGAGAGACTAACAAATATAGAGAAACATGTATTTATTGTTCCAGGTATATAGATGCATTCGTTGGTTCATTCTTGCATATGCCCTGACAGCCAGGATCAAACCTGTGGCATATCGGGATGATGTTTTAACAACTGAGATATCCAGCCAGGGCCAAGTTTTCTATTATCTCTTTAATCAACAAAATTATACGTCATCTATGAGGTAGTAGCTGGCATAAAGCTTTCACTTTGTTTCAAATATTATGCTCTTCATTATATCTTCCCAATAATAAAACATAATAATTATGGTTTGGCAAATAATTTTATTATCTTAGCATTTTAAGTTCTTTATTTGCATACTCTTTTGCTCTATGTTAATGTCCAATTAAAAAATCTATCTATATTTGTAAGCTTGATGTTTCTATTAAAAATTTCTCCCTTTGGACATGACAGAATACATTTCAAAGGAATTCATACTCTCCTACACTACACTATTTACTTCTTTTACCTCCTAACCGATAGATTATATATCCAGATTTAATCTATTTTTTAAGTTGCAAAGCTAAGTCACACTATATTAATTAATAAGAAAAACTAAATTTGAAAGTGATGGACCTATTTTGCTTCTCCTAATTTGATAATTTGCTGGTACATAAAGTACTAAATACTAAATCATTTATTTCAGGTAAAAGAGGTTTTATAGAATCTCAGTTTATAATTAAGCAACACTTTCTTTTTTACTTCTATTTATTGAACTTCATAGTTTATTTATAAGTGATATTTTAAATCAATAATAGTAATGTTATTTTAAAAATCTAGTAGTTATATTTTACATTTTATACATTTTAGATTTATATTTTATACATTTTGCATTGATTTTATCTAAACTAATTTTTCCAATAAATGATTCATCTTAATTTTATATAAATGCCATTTGGTAATGCAAAATGTTTGCAATATTCACATATGTCTAAAAATACTTTTATATCAGTTAAAACACATTTTTTGCTTATTTTGTCTTATACAAAGCAAATAAACAGACACGTACCAGTTTCATATAACAAATATTTTTAAACACAATAATATATGTCATGCATTTCTATTTAGCAAACCATTTCCTACCTCATTCTGTTTTATGGGTTTTTATTACAACATTAAAAGTTTGCTTAGATCAAAAGCAGCATTAAAGCTCTGAACCATTTTTATGTTCATGCTAAAATTAATGAGCATTTCTTACTTATAGGGATTACCATTTGATTAGAATCTGGCAATTCTATGATCTGATTCAAGCCAGAAATAAAGTAAAATAGTAGATGTTTCCAACTAAATCAAAAACTATACTTTAGATTGTTTGGTAAAAACTGCAATGAAATGATTTTTATAAAACTTTGTATGTTTTTTTGCATTAAATTGAAAGGCAGGGTTTTTCTCCTGATGTAGATTCCGTGACTTTGCACAATGGCAGTAAAGAACTCTAAACCATAATGGACTTTCAATGTATTTGTGCTGCTTCATATACTAGTAGTTCCACTGTTCAATCAATTTGCATATTAGGGTTGTGTTATATAGGATGTGATTACATCATTTTATAGTTAAAGAAAATTGTGAGAATTGTGTCAGTGCAATTTCCTTTTCTAATTCTGAAAAAAAATTTTTGGAAGTTTCATATCACAATATGAGTGTGATTAAAATAGGTTTATGAATTCACTTTTAGAAATATACTTGCTTTGTATACATAGATATGCAAATAAGTTTTTCCTTTAAAAATACATCCCATTACCTTGGTTTCTTATTCTATAAAACTAGGTAACTAAGTTCATTTTTAAGGTTCTTTGTGATTCCATGATTTTATAATTACATACTTTCATTAAATGAATTTACAAGGAAAACATACTGGCTGTTTCCCAAAGCTTAAAGAACAAATTTTTTGAGAACTGTTGAGATAGATATGTTGCAGCCTGTGAACTTACTCTGCAAATGGAGATCCATACACATGCAGATTTTTAAAATTATAATATAGTTGAAAATGTTGTTTTATTTGTTTCTCAGATTATCTTACTATTGCTCCATTTCTCTTATACTACTTGCACTCTCGGAAACTTCTGGTCTACAAATGTGGACTATTCAATATCTGTGTGCCTTGATTCTCTTGACACAAAATTATGTTGTGATACACTTGATTAATCTTAAATTCTGCACCCCCACACACATTATATTTACAACCTTAAGTTTCACTAATGCTGTAACGATGCAGCCTTGCAGTCCTGAAAATGCCTCTTTTTATAATATCAACTTAACTGGGAGTACAGGTGTATAATTTAAATCAAAGGGATCATTGAGAATGGATTAAAAGTCTGTGGCCATGAATATACTAGGAGCCCGGTGCACAATATATTGTGCACTCGGGGGTCCCTCAGCCCAGCCTGTACCCACCCAACCTGTGGCCTGCCACCCACCCATCACACCTCACCCACCCCACACACACCCCAGCCCATCACCTGCCCCGCACACCCTGCTCACCCTGACGCTGCTCCCACCTCTGGGACTGCCAGCCTCCATCTTAGCTGGGTTAATTTGCATACAGTTGCTCTGATAGGCTGGTGGGCATGGATTAGGTGTCCCATAGAAACAGTCAATTTCAATATTACGCTTTTATTAGATTAGATTGTTAGAACTGGTTATGCTCTTGCATCTAAAGTACAAAATGGTACTTATAATACTGGTAAGTGGGGGATGCTATGCTGAAGTAGCAGGAAGACTGAAAAATCTCTCATGATGCCTATAATAGGAAGTAAGCCCTAGCTGGATTGCTCAGTTGGTTGGAGCATCTGTTGATACACCAGAAGGTTGTAGGTTCAATTTCTGGTCAGGGCACATACCTAGATTGCTGGTTCAATCCCTAGTTGGGGCTAATATCATAGGCAACTGATTGATGTATTTCTTTCTTTCTCTCTGTCCTCCTTCCCTTCCTTCCTCTCTGTCTAATAATCAATAAAAACATATCCTTAGGTGAGGATTTTAAAAAAGAAATCAGTATATAGTCATTAAAAGCATTTTCAAGACAATATTTCCAATTTCTTCAAAAATCATAAGAAATTGTAAGTATTGAGTTTGTGAAAATGATTGTTTCACATACGTAGGTTTAGAAGTTACAGTAAAAGTATATGCATCACAAAATATGTAATCAGAATCTAGCAGTAAATTAAAGAACTATAAAAGAGAAATAAAACACTTTATTTGAAAATACTAATTCTAATTCTATTGTTTTAATCATAGAAAGTATGCGAATAAAAGGAAAATATCATCTTATCTAATCTTAACTAATAAAAGTGTAATATTGAAATTAACCATTTCTCCGGGACTGGGTAAGCCACGCCCACCAGCCAATCAGAGCGATTATATGCAAATTAGCCCAGCCAACATGGAGGCTGCCACTCACAGACCTGAGTAAACAGCAGCTTCCATTGCAGCAGGAGTGAAAGTGAAACTGCGGCCTACTCTGCTTAAACTGGCTCAAGCAAAACACATGTTTGCAACAAAATAACAGTCATAGAATCCTCGGGAGCTGAAGGAAACAGCAGGCCTGGCCTCACCACTAAGTAACATTGTTTCATTATAGACGCCATGAGGTGAAGCAGAGAGGAGGCTTTGTTAGTAGGAGGCCTCAGCTTAAAGGAACAGCATCAATTATAGAAGATAAACAAACCCCAGAAACCTGCATCCAACCAGCCTTGCTGGGACATTAGGTCAATGGGAGCTGTGGGCAGCCTGAAAGCCTGAAAGCGCCAATCAGCCCGTCACCCATGCTGGCCACAACTCAATGGGGTGAGGGACGTTCCTGGGAGGCTTGGCCAGTCTGGAGACAGCCATCAGCCCATCACCCAGCCTGGTCAGGCACGCCAGCAAGTGGACATCCCCAAAGGGGTCCCAGACTGTGAGAGGGCACAGGCCAGGCTGAGGGACCTCCCCAGTGCACAGAGCAGCTGCAGGGTAGAACAGTGCAGGACCCAGGACCAGTGAGTGGGAAAGAGGTGGCAGGGTTGGCAGCTTGCTTGCTGGCTGCCCAGGTCCTTTGAGGGGCATCAGGGAGCAGGAAAGAAGCGGTGGGGGCTGGGGGCCTGCGTGCCGGCTGCCCAGGCCCTTTGCAGGGCACCAGGGAGCAGGAAAGCAAGGCTGCAGGGGCCAGGGTCCTGCTTGGCAGCTCCCCAGACCTGTTGGCAGCACTGGGGACCGGTGAGTGGAAAAGAGTCAGTGGCCTGCTTGGTGGCTCCACATGCCCTTTGGGGGGCACTGGGGAGTGGGAAAGCAAGCTCTTGGGGGCTGGGGGCCTGCTTGGCGGCTCCCCAGTACCCTTCCGGGGATCAGGGAGCGGGAAAAGGCTGGCCTGACCACGAGGCAGGGTTTTCCCTGCTTTCTGGTGGCTGGAGGAAGATGGGCAGTAGGCAAGCTTGGGAGGCAGGCAGCACCCAGCCCTGGCCACAGCTCAAAAAAGAGAACAACATGCAGGGGAGGGCAAGAGTCTGAGAGATCAACATAGAGGGGGTGCCTGCTCCAAGCCTTCACGGTGTGCCTGGGAGCAGGCCCCCGGCAGGTAGACACACACAGGAGGACTGCTCCGAGCCTCAGATGCAGCTGGGGGCATGTCCCCAGTGGCGACACACACACACACACACACACATACACACACACAAAAAGGCGCCTGGCAGACTGGGGCCATCATAGGACATCCACTGAGGGGTTCCAGACTGTGAGAGGGGGCAGGCTGGGCTGAGGGACCCCCACCCCTCACCCCCATGCATGAATTTCGTGCACCGGGCCCCTAGTCTAATAAAAGAGTGATATGCAAATTAGGCATCACTCCATGACAAAGATGACTTCCCCCATGGCCACAAGATGAAGGTGCCCAGTCCAGCTCAGCCCTGCACTGAAGTAGTCAGGCCTGTTAGCCAGGCTGGTGGCCAGCGAGGTGGGGGGCCTGAGGGGCAGAACAGGCAATCAGAGGGGGCTAGGGGTCCCCTGACCAGGCCAGAGGCTTTTACCAGTGGCCTCAGGCATGGGAAAGGGTGGAGCTGGTGATCAGATGGGTATGAGGGTGCCCTACCCAAGCATAAGGCCTAGAACACAGGGCCTGGACTCCACAGAGCCAGCGATCAGAGGGGCAGGGACAGAGCCTGTGATCACAGATGTCTGAGCACTGGTGGAGCCGGCAAAGCAGGAGCCTGGGGGCCCCCTGCCAGTGGGGCAAGGGCAGAGCCAGTGATGGCAGAGGGCAGGATCAGAGCCGGTGATCACAGAGGCCTGGGCTCTGTGAAGCAGGTGATCTGAGGGACTTGGGGGTCCCCTGCCCAGGCCTGCATCCTCGGCCAGAGGTTACAGGCCTGGACATGGGTGGAGCTGGTGATTGGAGTGAACTACAGAGGAAACACATTTTCTGACCACTCATTGGCTAAGCTCCTTGTATGTCACTGGTAATATTCTTTGTAACATGGGTAATTAGAATCCCTAAAGGTGATCTAGGGTTTTTCCACCACACTCCTGGAGAAAAAAATGAAGGTCCACTGCTGGAGGGCTAAGAAATGTCATATCCTGTCCTAGCCAGTTTGGCTCAGTGCATAATGCCTCTGCCTGCAGACTCCAGGGTCTGTGTTCAATTCTGACCAAGGGCATGTACCTACGTTGCAGGCTCCACCCTGGCCAGGACCCAGGTCAAGGCATATGCAGGAGGCAACCAATCAAAGTGTTCCTCTCACTTTGATGTTTCTCTCTGTTTTTCCCTTCTCTTCCACATTCTTTAAAAATCAATGGAAACATATCCTCAGGTGAGGATTAAAAAAAAAACAACAAAGAAAGAAATGTCATATCCTATGAAAGACACATCTTGAAAATGTCTAAAGAAAGTTGTCATTTCTTCATGGTGATGGGACTAGAGTCCGTGTTGATGAAAATACCTTGGTGGCTGCGGTGACTGGCAGTGGCTACAGCAGAGGGGTGATGAGGCTGGTGGCTTCCCCTGATTAGCCTGGTTGCCTCCCATAAAGGGAGGCCAAACTGCAGCTTAAGCCCACTCTCCAAGAAGAGCAAGGAGCAGGCCTAAGCCATCAGTAAGACATCCCGTGAAGGCTCCCAGTATGTGAGAGGGGGCAGGCTGGGCTGAGGGAACCCCCCCCCCCCCAGTGCATGAATGTTGTGCACCAGGCCCCTAGTATATAAAAAAAGACTAATATGCAAATAGACTGGAGGAATGGCTGGTCGCTATGATGCACACTGACCACCAGGGGGCAAGTGCTCAACACAGGAGCTGCCCCTGGTGGTCAGTGCTCTCCCACAAAGGGAGTGCTGCTTAGCTCAAGGCTGGTGAGTGCAGTGGTGGTGACAGGAGCCTCTCCTGCCTCTGTGGCAGCACTAAGGACCCTTTGGGGGTTCCAGACTGTGAGAGGGTGCAGGCAGGGCTGAGCCCCCCCCCCTCCAGTGCTCGAATATTATTAAGAAAACTCTAGTTATTGAGAAAACTAATACAATTACTTTCAAATATCTTTTCAAATCTTTTAGGTCTATATTTTTGCCTCTTCTCTGGGATACAAAGTATATATCAGGGTGGTATAATTCCTAAAATTTTTAGTCTTGATAACACTCATGAGATAGGTGCTATCATAATTCCTATTGACATCACATTTCCTAACGCTTTTCTGTCTGAAACAGGTCTGATATCCGCCCCCTCCTCCCCGCCCCCTTTTTAACAGCTTTATTGAGAGATAATTCACAAACCATATAACTGATTAGTTGAAAGTGTACAATTCAAAGTTCTTCAGTATATTCAGAGTTGTGAAACTATTACTAGAATCTAATTTTAGAAATTTTTCATCAACCTCCAAAGAAAACCTATACCTATTGATAGTTACTCCTCATTTCCCTGTCTGCCTCCCAACCCTAAGATTACACAAGCAAATATTAGCTCTCCATGTGACATCCCCAAGGACCTTTGTGATCAACAATCTCCTTGTCTTCCCAAGGCCTTGCCCTTGTTCACGCCTTAAAAAGGCTCAGTGGAGCTCACCAAAACCCTGCTCATTTGGATTTGAAATGATCAATCCAGACTTAACCCAGGGGCCCCAAAGCA
Source organism: Murina feae (assembly GCA_004026665.1). NCBI lineage: Eukaryota > Metazoa > Chordata > Mammalia > Chiroptera > Vespertilionidae > Murina > Murina feae. The sequence continues at coordinate 8,627 of PVJC01031944.1, read as the reverse complement.
TTTCAGCCCTAGACTCTAATAAAGAAATATGCCTAGGTCCTGTCTCTCTCTCTCTTGTTGTACCCTGCCTTGACATTCCTATTTATCAAGGCATATTTCATATTTTCTCCAGGACTTGTAATAAACTCTTATTTCAATTTTCCTTGTGGACTTCTGTTGTAACATGGTTTTACATTTGGCACCTTGTGTCTCACTTAACAAATGTTAACAAGTCATAACAACTTGTGTTATGGTTTGTAACCTACCTATGTTTATGTATTCATTCCATTTCCAAGGAAAAGCATGTCACTATTCTTCCAGTATTTCTATCCTAAAGAAGGTGTTTCTTTAAAGATAATTTCAAGGTTTTATTACTATTTCTGGACAAGTTTCATTTTACTTCTTCTCGGACTTTTCTTTATGGTCCCTGTTATACTGGAAGACACTCAAATAAATGTTTCCTTCATGATTCTGGCCTTGGGCTTTTTGTTACTTTCTAAATAATTTTACAAATGTATTTTCTATTGGCATGACCTTCACTAACACTTGTTCATTTGGGTATCCTAAATATTTGCACAGGTCAAACCTATAATCAGTGTGTCATTCTTATACATCCTAATAATTATTAGGCATCTTTATCTGTATGCTCCACAGTATCTTCAAACTTAACAGCCCTTTAGTATCACATTTTCACGCATTACATACTGATTCTGTTGTTTCATAAATAATAAGTTAAGTTCACTAATCTTTGTTGATGGCACAGATTATTTTTTGTATTTCTTTAATAACACCTTCCTATTTGATTTCCCTTCCTGATATTTTTCTTCTCTTCCATTAATATTCCATCATGCCATCAGGGTTATTGCTCTAAAATAAAAATTCAAAGATTTAACTCCCTAGCTTTAATGGCTCTAAGTTACTTGCAGAATAAAGTTCCAATTTATTTGCACATCACACATGATTTGTCATTATCTTGGCTTTTTCTGTATGTTCAAATTCATTTTATGGTTTGCCTCTTTCCTAAATTATCCTGGGTTATAGTAATAACAAACATAAGTTCTCTAGGTTTTAGCAATGAAAAATTGAGTTAGCTACTATTACTTATGCTTTCTTGCTTCATACAACTCCCCTCACCACCACCACATCTCTGCCTTTAATATCTTGGCATTTTTTGTTTCTTTAAGAAATTAGCTACATAACATGAGCAGCGGCTACATATCATAGTAAAGAGAACAGGTGCTAAGTTAAGATTGTACAGGTCATCTGCATTTACTGGTATTAGCAGTAAAACACTAGGTAAGTCACTTCAGTTCTCTGGCACAGTGGGGAGTAACTAGCCCACAGCAGGCCTGTGACACCCCAGTCCCTTTGAAGCTGCATGCAGGAGTGGTTGAGCTCCATCGGACCTCCTCAGAAATCTTTCTCCTTAAAAACATACCAGTACTATTTCCTATATGAGAAGTCTTTGGGGAAAATATAATAGCATATTTCTGGTCAATACTCGAAATTAATAAAACAAAACAAAAATTTGCGTTGAGAAAACTGCTCCAGAAGCACAGCGAAATCCGCATGCGCGCGCGCGTGTGTGTGTGTGTGTGTGTGTGTGTGTGTGTGTGTGTGTTTCAAAGTTACACCTAAACCAAGAGTCTTAGTGTTGGAAAAAGGGGCAGATAGGGAACTGCATCTTTAGAATTGGCACCTTCAGAAAGGAATGCTTCATGTGTCTGCTTCTTGCTTATAGCCTTTGAATCACTAGTATGTTTGTTTTAGGGCAAGGTATAAGACCCTATGATTACACGGACAATCCAACGCAGATTAGTGACAACATGGGTGTGTTTTGTCAAGCCCCATGTCACAATTGATAACTCATACTTCAGCAAGAAAAGGGAGGATGAGAAAGAAAAGGAGAATTTGTTACAGGTTGTTTTTTCGATGGGATGTGGAGGAAATCAACTTAGTGCCTGGAGAACTGACTAAATGGAAAGCAGAAAACACAAAGCAGACAGAAAGTTAGCAAAAAATACCGTTTCCTGGATATAATTAGCAACTCAATTAATGTCCTCTAAAGGAGAAAACTGAGACTTAGGAGGGTAGAAGTAAAACTGTTTTTTGTTTTTTTTCTGATTACTAGAAACCCTTTCCATGTTTCCTTGGCCACAGAGGAAACTTTATATTTGTGAGCTCAGTAATTCTCTCATGGCCTTGATTTCTGCAGTGTCTGTTTATGACTATTCAAGTAGCTGGAGGTGACTGCAAGATAACAAGGCATTAAGCTGGGTGCTTCACAGAGAAAGGTGGGGAGAGGACTGATTAATCCCAGCTAGCATTCTCTGAATACAATCAGGTGGCATAGCTTTATCCCAGAATCTTCTGAATGAAAATGACATAGGTTGATGGCCAATCTTCAAGTGAGTTCAAACTTCTGTGAGTAAACTTTCTGGACATTAAGACCGCTAACTTGTTGTAATCAGTGGGATTCAGAGTTGGGCAGACTGTTTCCTTAAAGTCCTATTTTCTGTTACAGGAGTTGTTTCGTACATATCTAAGCTATGTTCCTCACAATTTTAGGAATGAAATGTGCACTTCCTTGCTGGCTGTATCCTGAGAGACATGTTCAGTTTCTAGACCGACTGATACTCCTTGATGCCTTGCTCCTTTCCTCCATCTGCAAAAAAGCAACCTTTGACGCCAGGATTGAGCTATCCTCCTGTTACATATCTCTGACTTTCCTTCCACTTTTAAGTCATGTCATCAGATTGGGCTCACAGGAAAATCCAGTAAACTCATCCCATTTTAAGGTTAGTTCATTGCCAATTTTATTTTATCTACAACTTTAATTCACTTTTCAAATGTAATGTACTATATTAAAATGTAATGTACTCTATCTACAGATTAGGACTTGATCATCTTTGGTGGGAAAATCATCAGAGGTGGTCTAGATGTCCAAGGTGATTTCTGTGCCCTCAGTTATTGCTTTGCTTATAGAAATGAATTCAAACAGGAGTCAACAACAAATAGCAGCAAAAGCAGGTGAGAGTTTATCTGCAGAAAACGAATACACTCAGATGTAGCCTAAGCAGGCAGCTCAGCCTGCTGAAGCTGAACCAAGAGCACCACTTATTTGGGAGTTCTAAAATATATACCTCTAGGCAGGAATGTCCCTAGACAAGAAATAAATTACCCCCTCCCTCATGTCTCAAAAAAAGCAAAAACCTCCTTAAGCTTCAAGGCCACCCTACCTGAATACTATGCTGTGCTATCAGTTAGACCACATCCTGGAGGATGTTTTCAGTGTCCCCCTCCCTCATTCTTGGGCCTGCTGTTCTTGCTAGTTTTGGTTTGTCACATCTCTCAGGTATCCCCTCCAGGCCCTAACTACCTCTCCCAGCTCATGACTATCAAGCGGCCTGCTTTAACAGAATTATTTTTCCTACCTCCTTAGCTATAATGATACAACTAAGACTGAATCCTTTACATATTAGAAAGATTGGAACAGCTAAACTCTATGTCTAAAGGAGTAGTGGAAGGTTTCTTTAGTGAACTGAGTAGTAATGCATCTCTTCCTCAACAGTCCAAGTTATTCTTAGTGTCTGACACTGTAACTTCTGTATGAGTAAGACCAGAACTAATGTAAATATCTAATCTAATAAAAGAGTAATATTGAAATGGACAGTTTCTCCAGGAGGCCTAAGCCATGCCCACCAGCCAATCAGAGCAGCTGTATGCAAATTAACCCAGCCAAGATGGAGGCCAGCAGCCACAGAGTTGGAGCAAACAGGAGGCTTCAGTTGCACCAGGAGTAAATTGTCTGCCTAGGCCTGCTGGGCTTCTCTCTGCTCAAGGCAACATTGTTGCAACTATAGAAGCCACAGAGCTGAAGCAAACAGGAGACTTCCATTGCACCAGCGATGGAGGAAACTGTCTGCCTAGGCCGGCTGGACCTCTACTAAGGCAACATTGTTTCAATTATAGAAGCCACCGAGCTGAGGCAAACAGGAGGCTTCGTTACCTGCCTAGGCCTCGGCTTAAAGCAACAGTGTTTCAATTACAGAAGATAAATAAACCCCAGAAACCTGATTCCAGCCAGCCTCACTGGGATGTTGGGTCACTGGGAGCTACAGGCAGACTGAAAGTCTGAAAACGGCCCTCAACCCTGCACCCAGGATGGCCAAATACCCCAGTAGGAACCCAAACCCTGAAGGGACTGTGGGCAGCCGGAAAACGGCATTCAGCCCATCACCCAGGCTGGCCACACCCCAATGGGGTGAGGGTCTCCACTTCGGGGCTTGGCCAGCCTGCAAACAGCCATCAGTCCCTCACCTAGGCTGGCCAGGTACGCCAGCAGGTGGACATCCCCTGAGGGGTCCCATGCTGTGAGAGGGCACAGGCCAGGCTAAGGGACTTCCTGAGTGCACAAATTTTTGTGCATCGAGCCCCTAGTTTTCTAAGTAAATACATAAGTGAAAAATTATAAAATAGTCATGTTTACATTTATAACATGGATTTTCTACCTTATTTAGGATTTTATAAAATTTTTTGTTTTATTATTGTGTATCAATGAGCAATAAAAACGATATATTTCCAAGATAAACAACAAAGCACTTTTATATAATGTGTAGCTTTGTTATTTTCTTAGAATGTGGGTATTGAAAAATGCTAAGTAAATTATTAAGCTGGAAATAATTAGAATGTAATACATTAGTATGCCAAAGGTATTCTAGGTGAACATTTTTATATTTTTTATATTCATATTCCTCTCATTGACATGTATTTATTCAGAAAAATAAAGGGTGATCCCTTGTATGTAACTTTCTGTCTCTCTCTTGCAGCCTTTAAGATTCTCTCTTTTCCTGAACATTTGCCATTGTAATTATGATGTGTCTTGGTGTGGGGAGTACATCAAAATAAAAAGCTTCTTCACGGCAAAGGAAACCATCCACAAAACAACAAGAAAGCCCACTGCATGGGAGAATATATTTGCCAATGTTATCACCGATAAAGGTTTAATCTCCAACATTTATAGGAAACACATACAACTTAACAACTTAACTTATCTTTGGAAGATAAACAATCCAATCAAAAAACAGGCAAAGGACCTAAAAAAAAAACACAGGTTTCCAAAGGAGACATTCAGAAAGCCAGGAGACATATGAAAACATGCTCAGTCACTAATCATCCAGGAGATGCAAATCAAAAGAACAATGAGGTATCATCTCACACCTGTCAGAATGGCTCTCATCAAAAAATGACAAGTGCTGGAGAGGATGCGGAGAAAAAGGAACCCTCGTGCACTGCTGGTGGGAATGCAGACTGGGGCAGCCACTATGGAAGACAGTATGGAATTTCCTCAAAAAGTTAAAAATGGAACTTCCATTTGACTCTGTGATCCCACTTCTAGGAATATATCCCAAGAAACTAGAAACACCAATCAGAAAGGATATATGCATCCCTATGTTCATAGCAGCACAATTTACCATGGCTAAGATTTGGAAACAGCCTAAGTGCCCATCAGCAGATGAATGGATTAGAAAACTGTGGTACATCTACACAATGGAATACTATGCTGCTGTAAAAAAGAAGCAATTCTTACCATTTGCAACAACACAGATGGAACTGGAAAGCATTATGCTTAGTGAAATAAGCCAGTCCATGAAAGAAAAATACACATAATCTCACTTATTTATGGATAATAATTACCATTATAAACTGATAAACAAAAATAGATACAGAAGCAGAGCAGCATCAAACAGACTGTCAAACTATAGCAGGAAGGCTGGGGACAGTTTGAGGGGAGTTAAGAGATCAACTCAAGGACTTGTATGCATGCATATAAGCATAATCAATGGACACAAGACACTGGGGGGTAGGAAAGACTGGGGGAAGGTCAAGGGGGAAAAGGGAGACATATGTGATACTCTTTGTAATACTTTAAGCAATAAAACAAAATTAAAAAAAATAAAGGGCTATAGATTACTGAGCACCATTTTATGTATGAAGAACTATTGAGATTTCCCATAAATTATTTTTATGATTTTAAACTCTAATTTATGTGACATGAATTATTTTCTGCTTTTACAGATGGAGAAACTAAAACTCACTAGAGCATTTTGGTTCTACACAAATCCAATCAGGTTGAGACCCAGGTTTAATTACAAAGTGTGTGCTCAGTCTATTTTATTAAATGATTTTCATTCTCTAAAGAATCTCTGTTACTATTGAAACATTTCTGTATGTGAAATAAAGCATGTGAGCATGCTTGTCTTTTAGAATGTGAAATGAACTTAGAACAATTTTTGTTGTAGATATTTAATGCAATAGAGAAAAGGAGTAATTTGGTGATCCATCATCAATACCTTACCTCTCTCTTAACTATCATTTTTTTGTGAAAATTTTGAAAAATAGTAGCCTCAGAGTAGGAAAACTAATCAAAATATATACATAAATATGTGTTTTATTCCAAATATAGATATGTAAATATTGGAATGTTTTGCAAAAGTATTATTCCAGACCTGTAGTGTCACATGGTGCAGTTCTTGTTAATTTTGGTTTGTCACAACTCTCACATATCCTTTCGAGGCCTCAACTACCTCTCCTTGATCATGTCTATTAAGCTGGCTACATAGTTTTTACTGGAGACAGTGCAAGCAGAAAAGCAACAGGACTCATGATCACACACAAACTCTTATTACTGCATATTATAACATGGGCATAGATGTTCCATATGGATGTCCAAGGTTCTTGGAGGTGGGAGCCTCCCACTTGAGAATGAAGAGCACACCAAGAGAAGAAAGGGCCTCAAACACTATGTTGTATGTAAACGTTAGCTTAAGAGAGAACTAACACCAAGATTCTAGGTGATTCAAAAAAATGTGTATCAAATGCTTTCAGTACAGATACTGAATAGGAAATTTTACATATTGAGGGTTTAGTGTTATAAATGGAGGATGCTGGGATCCACCTTGCATGTCTGAAATGCTATCATGGTTCTAAAACCTTGCTGTCTCTCAGCAGGCTGCTTTAGCCCTACCCAACTGGGTTTTCCTTGCTAATGCAGAAAAGAAAATGAACCCCTGGACAAACAAGGTTTATAAATATTTTAAAAAATAGTTTGTTATAAATATGTGTATTTATAGTTTACACATATAAGGTTAAAATATGCATATTTGAATTAATGTCTGTCAGTAAAAAGTACTTCTTAATTATCTACATAGTTTCTTCTTTTTATAACTAGAGGCCCGGTGCATGAAATTCGTGCACTCGGGGGGGGGGGTGCTCAGCCCAGCCTGCGCCCTCTCACAGTCCAGGGGCCCTCAGGGGGTGTCTGTCTGATGGCTCAGGCCCCTTCCATGTGGGGAGAGGGCCTAAGCTGGTAGTCGGATATCCTTAGAGGGAGGGAGAGACTTCTGCCACCACCACTGTGCTTGTCAGCCATGAGCCTGGCTTCTGACTGAGCTGTACTCCACCTGTGGGAGTGCTCCACTAGTAGGCAGCTTCTGCATTGAGTGTCTGCCCATTGATGGTCAGTGTACATCATATCAACCAGTTGTTCCTCCATCAGGCTGAAACCAGCTCTTCGACATTACCTGAGGGGTCCTGGATTGTGAGAGGGTGCAGGCCAGGCTGAAGGACCCCAGTAGTGCACGATTGGGGCTGGGGAGAGACGCAGGAAATTGTCCAGTTGGGAAGGTACTGTGGAAGGGGTCCAGGGCATGTCTGGCCAGTCTCACTCAGTCCCAATCTGCAGGACTCCAGCAACAAGCTAACCTACTGCTTGGAGCATCTGCTCCCTAATGGTAGTGTACATCATAACAACTGGTCAACTGGTCAACTGCCTGCCCCCTGGTGGTCAGTGCATGTCATAGCGACTGGTCGACCAGTTGACTGTCTGCCCTTTGCTAGTCAGTGCACATTATAGCAAGTGGTTGAGCAACCTTAGCATATCATTAGCATATTACACTTTGATTGGTTCAATGGCCAACTGGATGACCAGACACTTAGCATATTAGGCTTTTCTTATATAGGATAATCTTCAGTAAGCAATAAATTAGAATAGGAATTCCAGATGGAAAAGAATTAGACTGAAAAAGCAAAGAAATTGTGTCTGTTTGTGTTGGCATTCTAGACTTAAAAAATGTTTGCACACAGAAAGTGGTAGACTCATTGAGTATGGTGCATCAGCAAGCAATCCACATTTCTGTGTTTTTTTTTTTTTTATTAACTGTAGTTGTTCTTATTTCTTTTCAAATAAATATCCTTTATTAAATACTAGTAGTCCTGTGCACGAATCTGTGTGCCAGTAGCTCTCTTCGGGGCCTGGCTGCCCCACACCCACTGCCCAGAGGCTCTCTGTGGCCCAGAAGCCCATCTATAGCTGGGTGTGAAACACTTACCTTGTTGCCAGGGCGACAACACAAATGTGCCCCTCCTCGCCGCTCCCCTCCCCCCTCTCCCCGCCCCACCCGCCACCACTCTGTGCCTGCTGCCCAGAGGCCCTCTATGGCCAGGGTGGAACACTTTCCTCATCGCCACATGCTTGTGTTATTTTGACGATAAATGCATCAATGTCATTAATTTTAACATATTCACTTTGGCACCAAAAAAAAGAATAATATAAACTTACAGACTACCATTCTTTTTTTTTTTTTTTT
>PVJC01031943.1:0-20253 GCA_004026665.1 Murina feae | reverse complement strand
ATCCCTCCTCTTTGTTATAATTCTGGGACTTTCATTAACTTTTCTTTTCAGAACATCTATGAGTTTGGGGGGTTTTTTGCAACCATGCCTGTGATTTTCATAATCTTGCTTTATTTAAACAATTGTATTATAAAACATCCAAACTTAGAGACAAGTTTAGCTTCTCCACGAAGCTTTATCAAACCTACATCTTGAGCCCTGGCTGGTGTGCTCAATGGTTAGAGTGCTGGCCCACACACTGAAGGGTCTTGGGTTCGATTCCTAGTCAAGGGCACCGACCTGGGTTGCAGGTTTGAGAGGCAACCAGTCCATGTGTCTCTCTCATATCAATGTTTCTCTCTCTCTTCCTCAGAGTTTTAAATTAGTCCACTTAGTCCACTTATCAAGATGTAGAGGTGTTTTTTTTTGTTAATCCTCACCCGAGGGTATTTTTCTCATTGCTTTTTAGAGAGAGTGGAAATGAGGGAGTGGGGTAGAGAGAGAAACATCGATGTGAGAAACACTGGTTGGTCGCCTTCAGTACGTGCCCTGACTGGGGACTGAGCTGCAACCTTTTGGTGCACAGGACGATGACACGCCATTTGGGCTGGTTGCCATTTCTCTATGCTGTGTCTGTGTACGCTGCCACAGGAATCCAACATCCTACATAGTAAAAGGCCAGGGAACATAAGCGGAACGACCGGCACAACCACTTGACCAGTCGCCATGAGGTGCGCTGACCACCTCTCAGTCCCTCCCTGCCCAGCCCTCAAGTGGTGGCTCACGGCGGCAGGCGGGGCAGTGAGTGGTGGTGAGCTACGCATGCACAATTCCGTGCACTGGGCCTCTAGTCTATATATATAAAGCCTAGGCAACCGTTATGACTGGTTGACTGATCACTGTGATGCAGACTGACCACCAGGGGGCAGATGCTCAATGCAGAAGCTGCCCCCAGTGGTCAGCACACTCCCACAGCATGCTCCCACAGTCCCTCCCCCTGGCCAGCTGGCCCCGATCAGCCCCAATCACCAGCCACACCGAGGAACCCCGCCCATCCACGAATTCGTGCACCAGGCCTCCAGTCAATCACAACAGGCTCTCCCAGGCCTGTGCCTGCCTGGCTATCGTCAGTTAGTCTAGGGTGCGGAAATCCAGGATATACAGTTGGATCCACTGGGTGCCACTTGATTCCCTACCCTGACAGACCCAGAGGGCATGACTAGGATAACAAGGTAAAAACAAGGAGTGGGGGAAAGATTTCCGGAATAAAAAGGTGTTGGGAGTGAGATGACCCAGCAACACCAAAGTCAGTGTGAGCCATTCCTAACTTTTGTAGGCAAAATCATGCATTGGTCTGTCTTACAGGAGGCTGTTCCTGGCAATATCTGGACTGGGGTTCGCTAGAGAGCTAAAGGAACCAGTGGTGGTGCGGTGTGGGTGCCCTCCTCACAGAGGCCATGGTGCCCCAAAAGCTTAAATGTTTGTGTGTATTTTTTAATTTTTTAATAAACGGACTTTAGAGAAAGAGGAAGGGAGAGGGAAAGAGAGAGCGAGAAACATCGATTGGTTGCCTCCTGTTCGGGGATTGAACCTGCAACCTGGGTATGTTCCCACACCGGGAATCGAACCCACAGTCCTTCAGTGCATGGGACGAGGCTCCCACCGCCTGAGCCACACTGGCCGGGGCCAGAGAGCTTAAATGTTGCTTCAAAGGCAGCTCTCTTTGCTGGTGGTGCCTACCCTGCTGTGTGGGTAAGGACCACTTTGAAAAAGTCTGTCCCCGTGTATGGAAAAAATACAGACTGTGTTTCTCCTTTATTCTCACAGGAGGCCCCTCCCACCGCACGTGTGGGCTTCTTTCTCCCACTATCAGGCAACTCTGAAACACCAGCTTGGTGTTTCAATTCATAAATTGTAATTTAATGAATCCTGACACTGACTGCAATTCGTGAGAACCCCTCACGTTGAGGGCTCAGCTCCACAGGACTGCCCCCCACTTCAGACTCTAGATACAAACAGTAGGTCCCCAGGTCCCCCACAACTCCTGTCTGACGTGGCTACAAACCAGAGGTTCCCATTGTTGTGGGAGAATGCACGGGGGTGGGGGGGGGACGACCAGCCAGCGCTCTGCGGGAGGGAAGTTTAACCTTTATCTCGAAGATCTACTAGTCCTGGGAATTCCGGACCCAAAGCCTGAACGGAATGCCTGGGGGGGCTCTGACCTAGATGTCCTCCTGTGGCGGCCCCTGAGGGTCCCCGCAGCTCCGCCCAGGTCAGCTGTGGGGGGCCCTGGGGTTTAGGCTCTGCAGCTCCGCACAGGTCAGTCCGAGTGGGGAAGTAAGACTACCTACAGTTTTAAGCAGATACTCAACTAGGTTGCGTATCAACCACCCCCTGCCCCTCATTCTCCTTGGATTCGATACATTTGCTAGAATGATCATTCGATCATGAGCTCCCAGATCTCAGAAAAGCACTGAAGATAACCAGTTTATCACATAATAAGGGCACGATGGAGAATGTGGGTAAGCAGAAGGCCTGCGAGGGTGGGGCACAGGGGCTCTGTCCTGGTCGCCACCTTCCTGGGCCGGGATGTGAGCAGCAGGTTCTTTGGACTCGGTCCTTCCGAAGGCCTAAGTGATTATTAACTCGGCCTGCAGACTCTCTTCCCTTCCAGGAAGATGTGGGTGGGGCCAAACGTGTCAAACTTCTAACCATGGCTGGTGGCCAGCACCCATCCTGAAGCCGCCCAGGAAGACCCCGCCCAGCATCGCCTCACTTTCAAAACAAAGGACACTCCTATCACCCGGGAAATTCCGGGGGGGGGGGTTTAGAAATCTGTGTCAGAAACCAGGGCCAAAGACCCAAATAAGATGCTCCCAGCGTTTTTATCACTTAGGAAATTACAAGGGGCTCCAGAGGTCTGTGCCCGATTAGATGGATGGATGGTGGATGGAGGGATGGATAGAAAGATAGATAGAAGGACATGTTTTCTATTGCTTCACAACCTGCCTGACAGAGGTCTTTTGAAAGAGATTTCCCTTGGACCAGGAAGCTTGTGCAAGAATATTCATTAGGTCTTCTTACATTATACACAGGAATAGACTCCAAATGGATTAAATACCTGAAATGTTAGACTCACAACCATAACAATCCTAGAAGAAAACGTAAACAGGAAAATCTTGGACATTTCTCAAAGCAGTATTTTTCCCTCATATATTTCATTGGGAAACAATAAATAAATGAGTGGGACGACATCAAAATAAAAAGGTTTTGCACAGCAAAGAAAACCATCAACAAACTGCAAGGACAACGCAATGAATGAGAGAATATATTCACCGATAATACAGCTAATAAGGGGTTACTATCAAAAAAAGTATAAAACTCAGCACCAAAGAAACAAGCAATCCAAGTAAAAAACGGGCAACGGGCCCAGCCAGTGGGGCTCAGTTATGTATGTGAGCATTGTCCCATGTACCAGGAGGTCGCTAGTTCGAGATTCCCAGGCACAGCACACGCTGGAGTTTCAGGATCGATCCCCAGTAGGGGGCCTGCAGGAGGCAGCTGATCCATGTTTCTCAGATCAATAAAAACATATTTTTATAAATAACAGCAATGAAAATAATGGGCAAAGGACCTGAATAGACACGTCTCCAAAGAGGACATACAGATGGCCGATAGACAAACGAAAAGATGCTCAAGTTACTAACCCTCAGACAAACGCAAATCAAAACCACACCGAGATATCACCTCCCACCCGTCAGAATGGCTACCATTAATAAATCAACAAACAGGTGTTGGTGAGCATGTGGAGAAAAGGGAACCCTTGTGCAGTGTTGGTGGGAATGCAGACTGGGGCAGCCACTGTGGAAAGCAGTGTGGTGTTACCTCAAAAAATTAAAAATGGAACTGCCTTATGACTCAGTGATTCCACTTCTGGGACTATATCTGAAGAACCCTGAAACAGTGATTTGAAAGAATATATGCACCCCTCTGTTCTCTGAAGTGTTATCCTATATAGTAAAAGCATAATATGCTCAGTGTGTGGTTGTCTGGTCATCCGTTCAGCCAATCAAAACATAATATGCTAATGATATGCTAAGGATGCTCAACTGCTCGCTAACCTTGGTGACAGGCACTGATCACCAGGGGGCAGACGCTCCAACCGGTAGGTTAGCTTGCTGCTGGGATCCGGCTGATAGGGACTCAGTGAGATGGGCCGGACATACTCTGGAGCCCTCCCGCAGTCCCTCTCCGGCTGGAAAACCTCCCTCGTCCCTCCCCAGCCCCCATCGTGCACCAGTGGGGTCCCTCAGCCTTGCCTGTACCCTCTTGCAATCTGGGCTGAGGCACTCCTCCCCGAGTGCACGAATTTCATGCACCAGACCTCTAGTCTCTCTCTCTATAAAACCTTAATATGCAAATAGACCGAACAGCAGAACAACCAGTCGCTATGGTGCTCTGACCATCAAGGGGCACAATGGCAGGCGTCGGCAGTAGGTGGCAGAGTGCGAAACATGGCGGGCATTGGCCTTGGCAGAATAGTGAAGCAGGGGAGCAGGGGTGCCAGACCAAGGCAGGGCGCCAGTCGCTGTCATCGGGGCAGCATCTGGTGATTACCGAAAATTCTTTGCTCTCGTGCACCACAGGCACTTGCACTGACCCCGATCACTCGGCGCCATGAGTGGGTGCAAGGGGCAACTGCTGGCCTGATCACCCCTCAGGACTTCTCCACCACCCCTGGTCCTGAGGGGCGATCAGGCCGGCAGCCGCCTCTTGCACCGGCCTATGGCGACAGCCCCACTTACACCCCTGCTAGTGCCAGAGCCACCACTCACACCTGCTGCCAGCACCCGGTGCTGTCCCTGATCGCTTGGCGCCGTCAGTGGTGCAAGTTGGGGGGCTGCTGGCCCAAATCGCCCCCGAGGGCTTCTCTACCTCCCCCTGCTCCTGAAGGGCAATTGGGGCAGCAGCCACTGCTCCACGCCGTCAGTGGGTGCGAGAGGGCCACGTGGGAGGGGTGGTGGTGGAAGCGGGGCTGCCAGCAGACAGGACTGGGGGCCGTGGTGGGAGGGGCCGGGGGTGCGGAGGAGGGGCCGAGACCCGGCCCTGTGCCCACCGCAGCCTCATGGCCCATAGTTTCTTTCAAGGTGCACGCATTCATGCACTGGGCCCCTCGTTTACAATAACCGACACTTGGAAGCAGCCCAAGTAGTAGAAGGGGGTCTGTTCTGGAGGTATTTGGGGAAGTTTGAACCGGAGGAGGAAAGTGATCTTAACGAGGTCTTACCGGCTCCATGTGGCGGCATGAGTGGAGGACAGAGCCTGTGAGATGGAGGCTATTACCAGCTGCAGGTGAGGAGTGAGTGCGTCAGAACGAGGCTGAAGAGAAGTGGTTGTGTTTTGGATGCATGCTTGCAAAGGAGGCAGCTGGATTCTCTAACGTGGAGGGAGAGGGGATGAAACAGGAAGTTCAGGGATGACCCCCACGTGCAGAGTACGCCGGATGTTCAGTTTCCCAGGCGCAGGTGAGAAAGCAAGGACACAGCCACCTTACTGTGCTACACAAGCATGCCCTCCTGGGACCCGAAGGTTGATGTCACTGTGTGACAAGGAGCCTCTTCTCTCTCAGTGTAAAATATGTCACTGACCAGCCAGCGTGTGGAGCGCCTACGTTTGTAAAGCTCCTATGTTGGCGCCTCCTATACTGTTAACCGGCCAGCGTGCGGCTGCCTGCCGGCTTTGAAGAACTGTTTCGTCTGATGGCTCCTGTTAGCAATGGCTACTTGGGCTAAAATAAGGACTCTCTTATATACCCACGACTGCTCCTATCTTCTCCAGGAAGGTCCAGCCCCTGGGCCAACAGGTGGCGCAGTCGAGCAGGATAAAGGGGTGAGTCCTCCCCAGCACCCCAGGATGCTGGGTCTTGGCAGCTGCAGCACTGGGAGCTCCGTGACCTAAGATGGGGAAGAAGGTGGTAGGAGTGCTGCTCACGGGGAGCTTCGTCTTGGCCATGGTAAGAGTCTGAGGTGTCTCAGAGTCCGCTGAGTGGGAGCATGAGGCGGGCAGCTGGACACACAGCTCTGGAAATCTGGGAAGGAAGGGCCCAGGGTGGCTCAGCGCAGACCCAGCCTAGCTAGCGTGGCCACACTTAGGACGGGTAACCTTCAGGGTGGTCATAAAGGTATTTGGGGGCCAGGCAGAGAAGGGAAGGATCCCAGGATCCCTCTTTCTTGTCTAAATATTCAATAGTATAATCGATTAAGCTGTGACTTGCAGTCTTTGCCCATCTCCCCCGTGTAGACGCTCCCACTGTGGCCGATGAAAAACTGCCATCGTGATGTGACTGAACACGGACTGAGAAGCTGCCAGCAGCCCAGGAGCATCCTCCACTTCACCTCACTCACTTAGCTCACATAACCAGAAGAGCATGGGAGATAATGGAATGTAGTGAAATGGTTAGGAGGCAAGCCTTCTGTCCTTCTCTTTCCTTTCTTTAAAAAAAAATAAAAAATATATATATATATATTTAATGATTTTAGAGAGGAAGGGAGATAGAAAGATAGAAATATCAAGGATGAGAGAGAATCATTGATTGGCTGCCTGCTACACACCCCCTAATGGTTAGGGGCATCTAGCCTACAATCCAGGCATGTGCCCTTGGCTGGAATCAAACCTGGGACCCTTTAGTTCACAGGCTGATGCTCTATCCACTGAGCCAAACTGGCTAGGGCCCTTCTATTTTTTAAAACAAATATATTTTATTGATTTTTTTACAGAGAGGAAGGGAGAGGGATAGAGAGTTAGAGACATCGATGAGAGAGAAACATTGATCAGCTGCCTCCTGCTCACCCCCTAGTGGGGATGTGCCCACAATCAAGGTACATGCCCTTGACTGGAATTGAACCCAGGACCCTTCAGTCTGCAGGCCAGTGCTCTATCCACCAAGCCAAACTGGTTAGGGCTCCATATTTAATTTTTTGAGGAAACTCCATACCGTTTTCCATAATGGCTACATTGGTCTGCACCCCCACCAGCAGTGCACTAGGGTTCCCTTTTCTCCACATCCTCACCAGCTCTTGTCATTTGTTGATTTGTTTTAGGTAGTCACTGACAGGTGTGAGGTGATACCTCATTACCATTTTAATTTGCATTTCTCTGATGATCATTGACTTTGAACAATTTTTCATATGTGTCTTGGCCATCTATATGCCCCATTTGGAGAAGTGTCTATTTAGATCCTTTGTCCATTTTTTAATTGGATTGTCTTCCTTCTGTTAAGTTGTATGAGTTCCTTATATATTTTGGATATTAACCCTTTATTAGATGTGTCATTGCCAAATATGTTCTCCCAGACATTGGGCTCCCTTTTCATTTTGTTGATGATTTCTTTTTCTGTACAGAAGCTTTTTATTTTGCTGTAGTCCCATTTGTTTCTCTCTCTCTATTTCTTCTTCTGATTACAGCAGTACCTTTAGCATTTCTTTTAGTGCTGGTGTGGTGGTGACAAAGTCCTTTAACCTGTTTTTTTGGTCTGGGAAGCTCTTTATTTTGCCATCTATTTTGAATGATAGCCTTGCTGGGTATAGTAATCTTGATTTCAGATCATTGATTTTCATTACCTTGAATACTTCATGCTATTCCCCTCTGGCCTGTAGAGTTTCTGATGAAAAATCATTTGAAAGCCTTATGGGAGCTTCTTTGTAGGTAATGAATTGCTTTTCTCTTGCTGCCTTTAAGATTCCCTCTTTGTCTTCAATTTTTGGCATTTTAATTATAATGTGTCTGGGCATGGGCCTGTTTGGTTTCTTCTTGCTCACTTTCTCCCCCTTCTGACACTCCTATTATGTGAATATTGTTATGTTTTATGTTGTCTTACAGCTCCCTTAAATTGTCCTCCTGTTTTTTAATTGTGTTTTCTTTTTGATTCTTTGATTGATTTTTTTCTACTTTGTTTTCTAATTCACTGATCTGATCCTCAGCTTCCCTTGGTCTGCTCTGTATTCCTTCCACTGTGTTCCTGTTAGTGCTGTCATTCTTCATAGTTACTATAGCTTTTTTCAAGCTGTTGAGCATCTTTGCTATCATTATTTTTAACTCAATATCTGATACATATTTTTTACAATAGATTTTTAAATTTTTTTATTGTTTAAAGTATTACGTATGTCTCCTTTTCCCCCCATTGACCTTTCCCCAGACATTCCTTACCCCCTTGGTGTTTGTTTCCATTGGTTATGCTTATATGCATGCATACAGGTCCTTTGGTTGACCTCTTCCCACTCCTCCCCCCCCTCCACACACACACCTTCCCTCTGAGGTTCAAACCCTGAATTTCTGGCTGCTGATGCCTTAAAGTTCCTGAAATCCCTGTCATGTGTTCTGCCTGCCCCCAAGCAGTTGGGCCTCCAGCAAAGTGGGACATGCCCCATCTTTAAACAGATTGATCCAAATAACAAAGAGACACAAAACCATCAACAGAAACACTCTTATATGCAGTATTTATAGGTGTGCACGACCCACAGACACCGCAGAATTCCCTGCATTCAAAAACTAAAGCAGAGCAACATCTCCTGTCCTTGGTTTGGGGACTGCCCTTCCTCAGAACCTCAGCATTCTCCCAATGGAGTTTTTGGGAAATTTTTGTTTTCCATCCTCACAAAGTCCTTTGTGACTATGTACTCAGCCTCCCACACGGAGGTTTCTTGCACTGTGCTCGGTTCCCCGATACTGGAGATTTCTTGCACTCCCCGAGATCCATTCTGGCCACTTTCCTCACAGGAGAATGAAAACACAGATCAGAACTCTGCACTCGCTTTATGTCCAAGACACATCCTCGTCACATATACCCAGCTTTCAAGGATACCCAGTCACCAAAGCAGTACCCAGTCCAATTTCCTACCTTGGCTCATGCATGAGGTGACCCGATTGCCACGGTTCTTGCTTGCTTGCTTGGGCCCTTCTTGCATTGCTGGCTGACTCTCGATCCTGAGCTCGTAGTTGTCCCTCCTCACGGAGGCCGCCACAACTTGGCAGTGGGGCATGCCTCCTCAGGAGATGGGTCTAGGTAAAACACAAAGGATACTCAGAGGCCAGAAAGCAAGGCAAATATCTTTACTCCAGCAGGAGGGTGTGCACACACGTGGTCTGGGAGCACACGTGCCTCCTACATTTCTTATCTCCATCTCATTTAGCTCTTCTGAAGAATTCTCTTGTTCTTTCAGTTGGGGCTTGTACTTTTAACTCCCCATTTTGGCTGCCTGTTTGTGTCTGTATTAGGTCGATCTGCTATGACTCCCAATCTCTTGTGCACGGCAATGTCAGATGCTGTTTGTGACCGGCCCTGAGTACCTTGTTTGGAGCTATCAGCAATCCACAGCTTGTGGCTCCCTCTTCGGGGGCTGGGTGCCTTTGGAGAGGACCAAGATGTGCACCAAGGTCTGATTTTCCTAGTCGCAGGCCCCGGATTAGATCAGGCAAAGACTCAAAGTCTCCAGAGACTCACTTCTGCTTGCAGACCCATTGACACTCAGTTTTGATTAGCCTCAGGCTTTCGATCGCAGGGTGGGTTGGGGGCAAGAGTTCTTCCAACAGGTTGGGGCAACTTCCTTCCCCCGGGTGAAAACTGAGTGGATAACAAAGGTTCGCTGGAGAAATATGCCCTCTGTCGTATGAGGGGATGACTCAGCACAGGCAACCACATGGCTGTCCTCTAAGCTTCAACCGCAGGACCTCCAAAGCTGGCTTCTGCTCACACAGCTCCACTCTGCCCTTCCTCTACCAGAGCCCAAGGCGAATGGCTGCACATGGAAGTTGGTGCATTGGCCCTAGAAGAGGGTGCCTGAATTTCCAGCCACCTCTCCCTGGCAGACAGCAACCCTACTGCTTTTTGCAGCCAGATGTTCTGTGGGCACCTTTCTCAATCTAGTGCTCTGGGCTGGGGGTCCCAGCTTGGGGTTTAGACCCCAGAGTTCTCAACGGGAACCCCTACAGCTGAGACACCCCTCTGGGCATTCAGCTGCTGTCTGTGGGAGCCCGGCCACCTCTTTCATGCCTCTACATTTCCTACCAGTCTCTATGAGGTCTCCACTTTCTGTCCTTGATTATCAGGGTTCTCTCCAGCTAACCTTCTGTTAATTTTTCAGGATGGTTTTTCTGTATTTTAATTGTATTTACAGTTTTATCCTGTGAAAGTGTCCGTGTAGCTTCCACTTAACTCTGCTGCCATTTTGGAATCTCCTCTCAGTCAGGGCTTTTAAAAAATTACTACTTATTTAGGTATTTATTTTAGGTTTTATTTATTTATTTTACTAACTTTTATTGAATACTTACTGGATGACAGGCACTAATTAAACTCCAACTTATTTATTTTCTAATCCTCACCCAAGGACATGCTAAGAGAGTGGAAGGGAGAGAGAGAGAGGGAAACATCTATCTGTTGCCTTTGCCTTCTATATGCTCACTAACTGGAGATCAAACTCTCAACCCAGGTATGTGCCCTGACCAGGAACTGAACTGGCACATACCTGTCTACTTTTAGGTGATCAGCAGACATCTCGTGATAGAGGTGTGTTTGGGTTCCTTTTTCCCTATGCCCTTGGGGCAGGCACTTGAACCATCAGGTTGCTAATCTATGAGACTTGCAAGAATTCCCCACTCCAGGGCACACCAGGACAAGTGTTGAATGAAAAGTGCCAATGATCTCTTAACTCCCCCCCCCCCAACCCTCCCCAGGACATGACACTGGGGGGTAGGGGAGGAGGGGGGAAGGTCAAGGGAAAAAAATGGAGACCTATCTAACATTCGTTGTAATACTTTAAGGAATAAAACAAAATTAAAAAAAAAAAGTGCCAATGAGTGCATGAATTTGTTCTAGTCACTAGTGGGAGGGGCCCCACTGGCTGCACGGGAAGGGCAGAGTCAAGGTGAAAACCCTGGAGTTGGTTTCATAAGGTTCAACAAATGCTAATATTAAACAGCAGGTAAGGTGTCGTCTCTCATTGTGGCCTGGAGACAAATCAGACTTAAATCCATGTGAATTTGTAAACACATACAGGCACACATAAAGCTTTTGAAATTATCGTTGGGATTACTTGAATCTATTTTTAAATATATATTATATATTATTAATTTTTAGAGAGAGAAAGGGAAGGAATATATAGAGAGAAACATCAATGTGAGATGCAAACATGGATTGGCTGCCTCCTGCACACTTCCTGCCAGGGATCAAGTCCAAAACCCAGGCATGCGCCGTGACCGGGAATTGAACCAGCCACATTTCAGTGCAGGGACAATGCCCAACCAACTGAGCCACCCGGCCAGCGTGGGATTACCTGAATCTATAAATTAGTTTTTAAGAGCTGAACGTCTTTACAAGATGGAATCTTCCAATCCATGAATCCCTCTTTATTGAGATCTTCAAAAAATGTTTATGTTCAAATGTGATGGGTTTATTTTATTTTACTCTGAAGATTCCACTACAGCTCAGAAATCACTATATTAAAAGGCCACGAAAAAACAGTGTGGGTCATGCAGAATGTGATGTACAAACAGGAGGACTGGATTATCTATACTAATAAAAGGGTAATATGCAAATTAACCATCACTCGGTGACAAAAAAAGATGGCAGCGCTCACAGCCACAAAGATAGCTATAGCCACCAAGATGGTGCCAGCTGGAGCCACAGAGCTGGCCAGAGCAGGC
The DNA here is from genome assembly GCA_004026665.1 of Murina feae. Classification (NCBI taxonomy): domain Eukaryota; kingdom Metazoa; phylum Chordata; class Mammalia; order Chiroptera; family Vespertilionidae; genus Murina; species Murina feae. Next base: position 8,577 of record PVJC01031943.1, on the reverse strand, counting down.
GGGACGCTTGGCTTCCTTCGTCGCCTCGGCAATGAAGGAAGCCAAGCCTCCTGCAAGCCTTGGCCGGCCGCCAAGGGCCAGCCTCTGGGCGGCAGCCACAGAGCCAGCCAGAGCGAAGACCTGGGTCCTGGGTGCCAGAGGGAGGCCGGTGCCGGCAGCCAGGGGAAGGAATGCCTATTCTTGCACGAATCTTCGTGCATCAGGCCTCTAGCTTCTTTATAATATGATACTATGCTGTGGCTGAGGAACACATGTAAAATAATACTGCAGACCTGGCATATGGCAACTTCCAGTCACGCCTCCAAGCACCGCCCTGAGGACGGACTTGAGATCGCCAGACTTCAGTGTGGGGAGGACTACAAATTCTTTAGGAGCATAGAAAGTTCACACTTTTGAAATTCCAGAGAAGAATTTTAAAGCCAAAACATAGTGGGCTCATTTCTCTGCACCTCAAAGGGAAAATCTGATGCTTTATTCAAAACCGGATTAAGCTTCTAGTTCAAACCCCAACCCGACCTTGTGACCTCCTGCACTGAAATTCTTTCCATCCATTGAAGCTGACAGGGCCAATCTGACTCCTGGGCAAAGAGTCTGAGCATAACCCAGTCCAGTCGGGCTGGTGTTATTTACATTAGCAGATAGAGAAATCATACAATCAAACTCTGTACTTGGCAGTGATGCCTAACGGGTGTTGTTACTGTCAGCTGTCCAAGCAAGGTGTACTGGCGTTTCAGTCTTCTCACTAATCTTCTTGGAGGCAGATAGAGCCTCCAAACTCAGTGCCATTGTTCACATGGGTGTGCAGCTGGCATTGGCAGCCTTGTAACCCAGAGCAAAATCGTTCTGTAACAGTTTGGATTGGACTGTGTCAAAACTCACCTTACAGCCAGCCAGCCAACCACATGTGGTTGTGCAAGAAAAACCGACGTCAGCATTACTGCCAAGACCGAATGGATTCCATTGTAATGAGCTAGTGATTAACCACAGGAAAGGAGCAAAAGGGAGGCCAGACCTCACGGGCATGCCACCTGGGCAGTCTTACCAGAAACAGCAGCTTTGCCTTCCCCTGGGAACCCCTGCCATTCCCTGCAGATCACTGTGGGAAGGGGTCCAGCAAAGGGGAGATGGATGCACGCATTGTAAAGCCGGGGTGATGCAGGGAGGGTGCCTGTCTGTCAAACCTGGTAGCAGAGATCGTTAGCTGGAGGGGCAGGGCCATGGAAAACCCCCAATTTGAGGCTACATAATCGCTCAAACCAAGGAGTTCTCGGTTTCTTGGTTCTTCGCTCGCTCTTGGCTGTGTGGTTCCTTCAGCTCTGCTCCTGCCTGTGCTTCCTCCCTGGCCAGATGGCCATGTGGACCCCGCCTGCAATGGACTGATGGACTGCACCGGGGGACACAGCTAAGCGAGCCTGATGGGGACTGCTCTAACACGGAGTGAAATTTCCTTCCCAATTCTGGGCACTGACTCTGATCCTCACTCTGCTGAAGCCACGGCTACAGCTCTTCCTTGTGGGGACGATGGGACTTGGAAATTCAGGAGTTTGATTCCACAGAAATAAAGCTTTCTGCAATACCTCGTCTTCCTGTGAGAGCCTTCCGAAATCCTTTTTCCCGGGGTACCCCAAGAGCCCCACTTCTGCCAATAACAAAATAATCCTGCTTATAGGAGGCCTTCAATTTTCCACTTTTCCCCCCTCTGTTTGGTACAAATATGGTATGGAGAATCAGCCAGGGGTCCTCAAACTTTTTAAACGGGGGGCCAGTTCACTGTCCCTCAGCCTGTTGGAGGGCTGGACTATAGTTAAAAAAAACAACACATAACTATGAACAAATTCCTATGCACACTGCACATATCTTATTTTAAGCAGGACGGGCAGCGGTGGCAAAAACACCCAGCGGGCCGGATAAATGTCCTCGGCGGGCCGCATGTGGCCCACGGGTCGTAGTTTGAGGATGCCTGGAAACCCTTTAGTCAACTTGCTCTCCAAAAAGATTTCCATTCTGAGAGTCTTGTGTGTATCCCGCTTGAGGGTGAAGGTAAGTCCATAGTTACAGACCTTATATTGGGTCTCTAGGTTGCCTCATGCTTCCCCTTAGGTCAGTATAAGCATGATTAGAAGAAGAAAATTGTACTCCACTCCATGCCTTGGTTCTCAGATCTACTTGACTGAGCCGAACCCGTATTCTGTGCTGAAGACAGCTTGGCGGCCTCTCCTAGTCGCAGTACGTTGGTGCCGATACACTTATCTCCACCCAGAGAGCAGGCCTCCGCTCCGCCAGGCAACAGGCAAGGTCTCCAACCAACACTGTCCGCTATGGAGGTCTTGTACGTTTTATCTCCACAGTTTTCTGTAGTTTACTGAAGAGAGGTCTTGTGTACATTTAGTTCAGTATATTCCCATGTATTTTTAGGTATTTTTACACTGCTTTGATGACATCATTGTAAAATTTCATTTTCTATTTGTCTGTGCTGGTACTAATGAGAGGAATAAATTGATTTCTGTATACTGATCTTGAACTCAGTGACCCTGATACACTGTTATTCTTACTAGTTCTTACGGTTTGTCGGTAGATTTTTAAACTGCACGTATCTACTCATCTGCAAATAAGAACTATTTTTTCCTTCCCAATTCTTTTGTCCATTATTTGTTGGTTCCTTTCTTTTTCATTTCTTTACTTTTTATTTTTATGATTCATTATACAGACTTAACAGAAACAGTGGGCTGACACAGGAATAAGAGAACTGACATTTTTGGTAAATACCAGAATCACTTCTTGCTAATAGCTCATTTTCTTTCTTTCTTTCTTTTAAAATATATTTTATTGATTTTTTACAGAGGAAGGGAGAGGCATAGAGGGTTAGAAATATCGATGAGAGAGGAACATTGATGAGAGAGAAACATCGATCAGCTGCCTTCTGCACACCCCCTACTGGGGATGTGTCCACAACCAAGGTACATGCCCTTGACCGGAATCGAACCTGGGACCCTTCAGTCCGCAGGCCGACAGTTTATCTACTGCTAAACCAGTTAGGGCAGTTCTTTTCTTTTAAATCCTCACCTGAGGATATGATTTTATTGATATTTTAGAGAGAGAGAAGGGGGGGCAGAGAGAGAGAGAGAAAGAGAGAGAGAGAGAGAGAAACATCAATCAGTTGCCTCTCATTTGCACCCCAACTGGGGATCGAACCTGCAACCTATGTACGTGCCCTGACTGGGAATCAAACCCACAACCTTTTGGGAAGACACTTCAACCAACTGAGCCACCAGGCAGGGCTCATTGGCTCCTTTCAATATCAGAGAAGAAAGTATATTTGCTGTAGGATTTTACCAAATTAAAGAAGTCCCCTCTATTTCTAGTTTTCTGAGAGATATTTTTTTTAGAAAAATAATAAATTGGTGTCTATTATTATTAGATACCTTCCCTGCACCTATATGAAGGATAATGGGCCACTATTTCTCCTTTCTATTCCTGTAGATAGAGTGAATCACATAAATTAATTTTGCAAAATGTTAAGCCACACTTGCATTTCTAAAGTTACATGTTTTATTTTTTATGTATTGTTGGATTTGATTTGCTAATTTTTCTAAATGAATATTTGTGTTTATGTGCATGAGAGAGTTGGACTTTCTTGCAAAGTTCTTGTCAGATTTGGGTGTCGTGGTGACACTGGCTTCATAATGCAGGTGGGCGTGTGTTGTTGATTTTTGTAGTCTCTTCAGGAAGAGGTTGGAATAGATTGGAATCCCTTTATTGTAAAAATATCAATTTTCCCTGAATTCATTTATAGTTTTGATATAATGCCAATAAAAGTCTAAGCAAGTTCCTTTGTTCCATAGAGAAAACAAACAAAAAAACCTTGATGCCTACTTCACATGATACACAAAAGTCAGTTGCATAGAGATAGTAGATCAAACTGTGAGAGACAGAAAAATATTACTTTTAGGTAAAAAACAAACAACAACAACACAGGAAAGTATCATCATAACTTTGAGATGGGCAGTATTTGTTAAACAAAACATCAAAAGTACGAGCCATAAAGAAAAAGTTTGACACAGTGGGAAATATTGAAATTAGGAACTTCCATTGCTCAAAAGACACCATCAAGAGGAGGAAAAGGCAAGTCCCAGGGTATGAAAAGCCATGTGCGATCTGCCTATCTGACCAAGACTTCAGATTCAGGACATGCAAGGACCTCCTGTGAATCAATAAGAAAAGGTAAACTACCCAAGAGAGAAAGGTTTGAATCACTGCAGAGGATGATATCTATATGGCCACTAGGCACATGAAAAAATGTGGAACTTCATGACACATCAGGAAAATACTAATTAAAATCTCAAAAGAAAGCACTACAGACCCACCAGATGGCTGAAGTGAAGACCCTGGACAATCTAAGTGACAAAGATGTCATACATTAAGGCTTGGAATTGGCAGCAACTACCATAGTTCAACATTCAATGTCCTATGAACCTGCAATTCCGCTCCTGGGTGGGTACCCATAGAAAACTGTCTATGTGTTCTCTCCTAAAGACACATATCTAGATGCTCACTTCAGCATAATGCATAAAAGACTCAAAACAATGCAAATGCTCACCAATAATAGGGTTGGTAAAAATAAAATGCATACAGTAAAACACTTAACAGTAATGAAAAACAACTGAACCACAGTCATATACCACAACTTCAAATTTATTCATCTCCCAAACACAATGTTGAGTGAGAAAAGCCAGACAAGAGGACATGCTGTGTGATTTTATTTATATAAAGTCCCAAACAGGCAAACTCAATCCACAAGGTACAAGTCGGGGTCGTGGTTACCCTTGGAGGGATATAGTGACTGAAAGAAGGGCATGGTAAGGCTGTTTTTGTCTGTTTCCTGTAAGTTCATTGAACTGTACACTTAGGACTTGTACACTTTGCATTAGGTATGTTGTATCTCAATGAAAAGTTTCCATAACCTTATGAGCCAAAGCAGTCCAGCCACCTTTCCAACTTCTTCCAAGTGAGTCCCGCTCGGAACAACTGTGAGACTTGGCCTTGGCCAACTGAGGAGCCTGAGACTTCTGACTTCAAGGCACCATGACTGCCCCTGTGGCAGTGGTGAGCATGGCACCTGGTGTTAGATTGGTGGGGTCAGACAGGGCCTTGGTTCAGGAACCTCAGTACTTGAGTTCTGGCCTGGAAAGAATTCAGAGCCAAGACTCAAACCATAAGAGAACATTTTTTTTTTTAGAAAGTTGCAGATATAGAATAGGTGAATTCAGAAAACAGGTTTACAGAGGTAAAAGAAGGGCCCTTGGAACTGAGGAGTGAGGAAGGCAGGGAGGTGCTCCTGAGAAGGAGCGTGCTGGTCCTGACCTCTAAGGGCTTGTAAGGGTGGGGATTTCAGGGGAGATACCATGAGAGGATCTCATTAGAATATTCACCAGCTTTCCATGTGGGTCCTTCCACTGATTGGCCGGTACCAGGGAGTCATTAGTCAATGCAGCTGGTCCTGGCATCACCCACTGGTTTTGCTGCTTTTCTGGGCCTGGAGCTGAAATATGACTGAGGCCTAAATGTGATCTGTAGGGAGGAAAGGCCAGGGGTCTAAACTGCATGACCTGTGATATGAAAGGTCAGGGGGTCCAAAACACATGGCCAGCCCTGTGAAAGGGGAGGAAAGGTTACCCAGCGGGAGAGGTCCTTGTTTTCCCAGTATTGCCCTTGTTGGACACCTGGTGCTTTCTGCCCTGTGACCTCCTGTTCCTGGCTCAGGGTCCTTGCGCTGCTCCTGTCTGTCTAACTGCCCACCACACTTCCAATTGGGATGTTACACTGCCTGGGACTAAGAGCTCTGTCCTCGCTCCCAAAAGGAATTCCAGCTGAGTGTTGCCTTCCCCAGGCTCTGGCCTGGGTGGAAGAAGCAGGTCCCAAATGGACCCTCTATTCCAACTCTCCTCGTGGTCACTGAGGGTCAGTTAGAAGGTAAATGGATTGAGAATCCAGGCCTGAAAAATTCTGGTCCCCACTCAAAATGGAAGGAGGCAGGGCATGGCTATGGCCTTCGTTAAGGACACTCAAAGACACAATGAGAACACATCTCTTTCTTATTTATTTATTTTTAAACATATACATATACTAGAGGCCCGGTGCATGAATTCGTGCACAGGCAGTGTCCCTTGGCCTGGCTATCAGGGAGCTGGATGGCTGGGGGAGGAGCATGGGAGGTTGGCCGGTCAGGGGAGGATGGTTGTGGGAGAGCACTGACCACCAGGGAGCAGCTCCTGCATTGGGCATGTGCCCCCTGGTGGTCAGTGCACGTCATAGAGACTGGTCGACTGGTTGTCCGGCTGTCCCGGTTGTTGGGTCATACCAGTTGTTTAGGCTTTTATATATATAGATTTGTATTGATTTCAGAAAGGGAGAGAGAGCTAGAAACATCAGTGATGAGAGAGAATCTTGCATGCCCCACACTGCGGATCAAGGCCGCAATGAGGGCATGTATCCAAACCAAGAATTCAACTGTGACCTCCTGGTTCATAGGTTTATGCTCAACCACTGAGCCATGCCAGCCAGGTCCTTTCTTATTTAAAAAAACAAAACCTCATGAGTGGTTAAGAAGGTCTTTTACGTTTTCATAATATAATTTTACAGTATGTGTTTTTTGACCATGATTTTCAAAAATTTCAAATTCCATGTGTCAATTGCTTTCATACATCTAAACAGTCCCTTAAAGATCAAGGCTCAAAAGAGAAACAACCTAAAATTGAGAAGGATTTTATGTCAAAATCTATAAATCAAGCCATGGCTGTCAAGCACAGTACTCAAAACAAAACAGCAACAATGGTGAAATCACTCACGTTTGTGTGTCTTATAACCTAGCAGGGTCTTATAGCCACAGTCATACTTTTGCCAGCTGACCAACAATTCTGAAATATTTCACTGCTAATAAATCTCATGATTTGCAAACAAACAAAAAAATAGCCCAGCTCGTGTGGCGCAATGGTTGAGAGTCAACCCATGAACCAGGAAGTGATCAGTTCAATTCCTGATCAGAGCACATGCCCAGGTTGTGGGATAAATCTCCAGTAGGGGGCGGGCAGGAGGCAGCCAATCGATGCTTCTCCCTCTCCCTTCCTCTCTCTCTCAAATTAATAAAAATATATTTTAATAAAAGAATTGTTCATAGTCTCATAAATGTCATTTTAATAATCCTTTTAAATTTTATGTTGCTGTTATCTCTTCAAATATGATTTATTTATTTTTTAAAATTTTTATTGATTTTTTTTTAGAGAAAGGAAAAGAAAGAAGAGAGAGATAGAAACATTGATGAGAGAGAAAAACACCAATCGTCTGCCTCCTGCACACTCCTACCAAATGGTGCCATGAGTGGGGGTCACAGGCTGGTGACAGAGGCCCCCTGCTGCGTCCAAATGAGACCCCACCAAACAGCCGTGACTCCGGGGACCCAGCTCCTCCTCTTTCTGCCTTGCCTTTACGGGGGTCAGTCACATGCACAACGCTGCCCGCTGCCCCTTGAGCATCATATCCGCCTTCTAGGCAGGAGGCAAGGGCAGGGGGTGCCCAGGAAGCCTGTGCATCTGATCTGTCCCCCCCTTTTTTTTTTGAGGAAACCACGGGGTCTTGTGAATACACATGGAGTAGATTTCCCTGCATGTCAGACGCGGCCACCCTCCACGCAGGGACTCACACACCCTTGGCTGGCTGCGTACTGTGCCTGATCAAGCCGGGGCCCTGCTGATGGAGAAATGGGAGAGCGGTGACTTGGTGAGGAACCAGAGCGACTGCCAAGACAAGTGCTTCTGGCAGGACCTCCCCTCTTCTCTACACCACCCAACAGACCGCTGCTCTCCCACCCGACAACCAGCTCTCGGGCCTGATGGTGGGACAGGCTTGCTCGTCTTACTCCCACTCTGGACCTGAAATCCCAAGCAAAGCTTCTAGGTCACAAGAAGGGCCTAGGAGTCATGCAGGAGGGGGGTAACAGGTCCAGGGCAGATGAGGGGGTGCTCCGCAGGACTGACAGCCCTCTGACCTCAGGGAGTCCATCAGTGCCCTGGGCTCACCCCAGTGTAGACTCCATGCTCTGAAGTGTCAGCCCAGGCAGGGACTACATTTCCCAGTGCCCCTTGCAGTTAGGTGAGGTCAGGGCACTGAGTGCTGGCAAGGCGAACTGAGCTGAAGTGAACTGGACACCACTCTCAGCCTGGTGCATGAGAGTCTGTGCTGTGTTCCCTCACCCTTCACCTGCCTCTGGCTGGAGTGGGCATGACCCCCAGCGCGACCTTGAAATGCACATGCTGAAGATGGTGGGGCCACATCAGTGAGCGAGTGACCGAGTGCTAGAGGGCTGCCCTGCAAACTATGCCCCTGCCAGTACTGCAGTACCAACAAGAAACAAACTCCATTTGCAGGCACCATGACACATTTCAGGTCTCTTGGCGACAACACTGGTTATGAACAACACACCTCCATGACTCCTGCCCCTACTCTTAGCCTCGGCCTCCGGGGAGCCATCTGATAGCCAACCGACGTATTGTTTTTCTGCTCTGTCAATGCGGAAGGATGACC
>PVJC01031942.1:0-20255 GCA_004026665.1 Murina feae | reverse complement strand
TATTTTTTTAAATACATTTTATTGATATTTTACAGAGAGGAAGGGAGAGAGATAGAGAGTTAGAAACATCGATGAGAGAGAAACATCGATCAGCTGCCTCCTGCACACTCCCCACTGGGGATGTGCCTGCAACCAAGGTACATGCCCTTGACCGGAATCGAACCTGGGACCCTTGAGTCCGCAGGCTGACGCTCTATCCATTGAGCCAAACCAGTCAGGGCCTGACCCAGTTTTAAAAATATATATCTTTATTGATCTTAGAGAGGAAGGGGAGAGGGAGAGAGATAGAAGCATCAACAATGAGAGAGACTTATTGATTGGCTGCCTCCTGCACACCCCCTACTGGGGATCGATCCCCCTACCTGGGCATATGCCCTTGGTGGGAATCGAACCTGGGACGCTTCAGCCCGCAGACTGACGCTCTATCCTCTGAACCAAACTGCCTAGGGCCAATTTCAGATTCTTGCTCTGTTGCCTAGTGCTAGCTGAGATTCGGCAAATACCTTCCTGTCTTTGAGCCTCAGTTTTCTCACCTGTGAAATGGGGTATTTATGAGGATTAGGAAGATAACACTTAAAACTCTTCTGCAAGACCTGATGTGTAACAATTGATCAAAATACCATCCGTATTAATGCTCCCTCCCAGTGGAATGAACACCTGAGTTGGGCCCTGCGCGTTAAAGGGGAATTCACAAAGCAGGAAGGGTACTCAGGCTTTCAGACTGGGCAGTTTCATTGTTTCCCTAACCAGCCGGCAGGAATCAATGCTCCAGCGTCACTCCGTTGCCATTAACGATGACACACCCACACTTGTTAGAGAGCTAGTTAATGCCAGGTTGCCCCCTTGTTGCTGTCAGGTGTCATCTCCGGGAGCCTTCTCTCACCTCCTTCTTTATACCCTAGACTTGGAATAAACTGGCACAACCTCTCGGGCCCCAAGTTTTCTGTGCAATCCTCTCTTTAGCTCCAAACATCCCGAGTTAAAATGTCTCTATAGCCAGCCTGGAAGTTCTCCGGGGAAAGCATGCCTGATACATAATTTCCTTTTTTCTAGTCTCCAGACACAGTATGTGAGTGCTTGTTGGATGAATGAATGAGCCTTGTCCCAGACTACAAGAAAGAATTTTAGGCCCTAGCCGGTTTAACTCAGTGGATAAAGTGTCGGCCTTCGGACTGAAGGGTCCTGGGTTCAGTTCAGGTCAAGGGCCCATGCCGGATTGTGGGCTCGATCCCCAGTAGGGGGCATGCAGGAGGCAGCCGATCGATGTTTCTCTCTCTCCCTCCCTCCCTCTCTGAAATCAATTGAATAAATTTATTGAAATCAATAAAATAAATAAAAAGTGTTTTAGAAAAAAGAATTTCAGGAAGTGGAGAGATATGGGGAGAAGACAGCAGACAGAGGGCAATCATGGCCTGGATTCGCCTTAAATGGAAGTCAAATAGTGCTCAGGGACTTTGCTGTCTTATTTCCCAAAGGTTAAGGTTCTATTAGAGCTAACAGAACTAATTGGATGTGTACATCTTTTCTGGACTTGAAGTCATCTGTGACTTCCACTCCTCTTACATGCTGCCACATCCAATCCATCGGCAAATTCTGTAGCCTCTACCTTCAAAATATATGACCTCTTCTTACCACTTAAAAAAAAAATCCTCACCTGAGGATATGTTTGTTGATTTTAGAGGATGGAGAGGGTGGAGAACAACAGCGATGCGAGAAACATCAACGGGTTGCCTCCTATATGTGCCCAACCTGGGATTGAACCCACAACCGGGATATGAGCCCTGACCAGAAATTGAACCCATAACCTTTCTGTAAACAGACGACACTCCAACCGAGCCCCACTGGCCCGAGCCCCACCGCTCATTGGCACCTGTCTGGTCTGAGCCGCCGCTGACTGTCACCTGGATTACTGGTGTCGCTTAAGCCACCTACTTTGGCTCTTGCTCCCAAGTGTTCTCAAAATGGCTGCTAGAGGGATCCTTTAAAAAAAAAAATAATATATATATTTTATTGATTTCTTACAGAGAGGAAGGGAGAGGGATAGAGAGTTAGAAACATCGATGAGAGAGAAACATTGATCAGCTGTCTCCTGCACCCCTCCTACTGGGGATGTGCCCACAACCAAGGTACATGCCCTTGACCGGAATCGAACCTGGGACCCTTGAGTCCGCATGCTGACACTCTATCCACTGAGCTAAACCGGCGAGGGCTAAGAGTCTGAATCTTTATCACCCAAGATTAGGGAGCATCATAGTCTGGCATATTTTTCTTCTTCAATTAGCAATAACCGCCCCTCAGGTAAACCTCATTGGCTACCAGACTGCACTGGACAAAGCTTGGCGTATTTTTTTGAGCTGCAGACACAACTCAATGAGAAATACTCAAAGCAAATCCCATTTCATTAATTACGGGCCTTTATTAAAGAGTACTATTATATGAAAACGAAAACCCAATTTGGTCTAAGGCCAAGGCCCATGAATGGAACCCCTCAAGCAATAGTCTAGGCACCTAATCCTGGCACTAGCGTCGCCCTGGATGGTGCCCTACTTGCACCCCAATCTCCCCCATCTCAGACTTCGGGCTTCCTACCAGAAAATGCCTCTCCAGGCAGGTCCGACTTCTCCGCCCTTCCTGCTAGGAAGGTGGCCAGAGTCCTCTCCTCACTCCCCCCCCCCCCAAGGGTGCAGGGGCCGTCACACCCTCATGTCCAAAAGTCTTCATTGTCTTATCAACAAGACACACTTTAAATGTCTTTCAATTCTCCTGGTCACTGTGTGCAAGGGTCACTGTGTACAGGCAGAGGCCACCTCCTCTCAGCTCAGGGCGTTCAAGGCTCTCCCAACCCCACCCCTCCCGGGGCACAAGAACCACCACTCCTCCCTCAGCTTGAAGGTTTCTCCTCCAAGAAGCCTGCCCGCCATTGGACCGGTACGGCCGGGTGCCTTCTCCTGCGGTGGCCGTGCTCCCCGAGTCTGGGCAGTGATGACTCCCGGAGCCCGGGGCTGCGCCCGCGCCAGCCCCTTGCAGGGCAGGGGCTCACGGAGTGCGGGAGGGAGGGAGGCCGAGGGACGAGCGCAGTAGCGGCGTCGGAGGTGCTGGGCTGCTCGGGGGCGGGCGCCCGCTCCTCGGAGGGGAAGACTGAGGCGCAATGAAGATGGGAGTCAGGCGGTGAAGAGGGGCGGGGGACGAGGAGCGGGTCGGCACCAAGACCGACGGCAGAGCGCTTTCAGTGGCATCCCGAACGGCTTTGTCCCGCCTTCTACCTGCGCTTCCGGTTCCGGCGTGGGCCGGAAGTGGGCGGGCGGCGGCGGCTGCGCGCGGAGGAGGTGGAGGTAGTGCCGGGCGGCCGCTTCCCGCCCCCGAGCCGGTTCGGAGCGGAGTGAATCTGAGGTCGGATCCGGAGCGGAGCCGGCCGAGCGGGCGCCGAGCCCCCGCCATGGCCCGGAATACGCTGTCCTCGCGCTTCCGTCGGGTGGACATCGACGAGTTTGACGAGAACAAATTCGTGGACGAGCAGGAGGAGGCGGCGGCGGCGGCAGGCGAGCCAGGCCCGGACCCCAACGAGGTGGATGGGCTCCTGCGGCAATATCCTTCCCCGGCGTGGCGGCCCGGGCTGCCCCTCGGCCCGGCCTGCCCACCTCCCTCCTCCCGGCCCCTCTTGTCCCCGGCCCCCTCCGCTCGGTCTCTCCCTCGGGCAAGGTTCCCCGAGTCCGAAAACCCCCTGTTCCCTCTGCCCCGCTCCCCGCCCTTCTCGTTCCTGGCCCCTGCCCCCGGGGCCTCCCTCCGCAGCTCAGCCCCACGCGGTCCCCGCACCCCGGTGGGGCCGGCTTGCTCGGCGGCTCCAGGCGTGTGCGGTGCTCGCCGCAGCCCCTCGGCCGCTCACCGCTCTGCGAGGCCTCCTTTCTCCCCCTTGCCCGCTCGTCCCCTCAGGCTGTCCCTTGCTCGGACGCCCCTCTCTCCATCCTTCCCTTGCAGGCGGTGGGGTCCCGCTCGGGCTTCTCCGGCGGGAGGGGCCGGGGCGGCTCCTGGGCACGGTCCTCTCGGGCCTGATGGCTGCGCCGCGCGAAAGTAGGTGGGTGGATGGCCGCGGGGGAGAAAGGTCACAGGGCGGCCCGCGTCCAGCCCTGAGGGCCGAGGTTGGCCGCCTCTCACCTGCAGCTTCACGCCGCGGCTTCCGACCTGTTCTCGGCTGCCTGCGAACGAACACCTTGGGTTTTGGACCTTGATGGTCTCAGCCGTGTTCAACAAGTGAGTTTGGCACCCCCCTCCCCCCCGGTAGCCTTCTTGTGCAGGAAGCAGTGGGGGGAAAGCTGGTAAGTTTCGAGCTAAGAAAAGCCGGAGAGCAAAAAGTGAAATGTAAAAGTACAGCCCCGCGGCTGGGAACGACCCTTTCTGTGGCCACCGAAAGCTAGCATTTAGAAAACAAGATTAAAAATAGAGGTGGTTGTCACAGCCTGCTTGGCCCCTTAGCAGCTTGAACACAGGAAAGTGACTTATTCTCCGAGGGAGGATTTTTCTTTATTCAAACGGTGTTACAGGAAGTGCCCGCCCCTCCCCCCGCACTTGCCAGTGCAGGGCTGGAGGCTCCTGCTGTATATAAATCAGGTTCTGGGTGTTTAATCAGTTGACTCAGCTTGGGAAGCCGGGTCCACAGGCTGCCTTTGGGAGGAGTCCAGTGTGCCTCTAACAGAAAAGCCTTCAGACTGACTCTGTTTGGACAGGAATGCGTTTTCGAATGCAAACTTGTATTTCCTGCCCCGTCAGCCTCTCCTTGCTTATTCCGCGGGTGCAATGGTGGCATGAGAAGACCCCTGGAAGGGAGGTCTGATTTTGCAGTCTGCTGCAGGACCTCATTCCCGGGCAGGGGGTGCCGGAAGGGCTGCAGGGGCAGGCCTGTGGCCCAGAAACGTCCACCGGGGTGGGGGTCAAGGTCTGGCGATCTGCTGCCTGGGTTCCGGCAGATTTAACGGTCTTCCCTTCTATGAGGCTGCCTGGAGACAGCTCGGCGCATCAGGGGGTGGGAGTTTCTTCACTGCTGGTCATGTTGGGAACCTTGTTGCCATGGAGAGGGTACCTCCTGGGACTGGGGAAAGGGAGGTTAGCAGGTGAGAACTGAAATCCTAGCAAATGTGTAGCCCAGGGAGAGAAGAGGAACTGATGTTTACTGAGTCCTTACCGTGTGCCAGGTGTAGGGCTTCTATTCCATCCTTGAGTTTAAACTGTGGGACAGGCTTTGAGGAGTCAGAACAGAGGAGAGTAGAAATAGGGGCGGTTGATTGGAAGTGCTGGGAGGAGGCCTGTCGTGGTGCTGTGTACGGAAGCGAGTCATGGTGGGATTAACATGAAATAGAACACGTGCTGTGCATCCATAGGGACCCAGCTCTGTCCTGCCATCCTATGTGACCTTGAGTGGTCACAGACTCTCTGAGGCTCAGCATCCTTCTCTGTTAAAAGGAGGAGAACCGGACTGCCTTGTTTGTCCACGGGAGCATCACTGGACAACGACCCAGAAGGCTTCAGCGTGGTGCTAGGCACACGGCTTGTGCAGGAAACGTGGGTCTGTGGGTGGAATGCACAGGAGACTGCAAAAAGAGCTTGGCTTTGGAGTCAGGCGTACTTGGGCTTGAAGGCCAGCTGGACAGCTTAGCTTTGTGACCTTGGACAGGTCACTTCCCTTCTGAGCTTCAAATTCGTTGCCTTTAAAATAAGAATGACGACTCCAGTCACAGAGTTGTTAGTGGTGAAAACGTGTGAAAGCACTTGGCACTGGATCTGAGACCTTGCAGGGATTGTAAAGAAGGAGTAATTCTTTCCTTGCTTGCTGAGCACCTTCTGGTCCTTAGGAGCAGGGATCTGTTCAGAGAAGTGGTTTTGTGCTCTCTCCTTTCCCTGAGAAAAGCTGGCAGTGTTTGGAGACATTTTGATTGTCAGGACCTGAGGGATCTAGTGGGTAGAGGCCAGGGGTGCTGGTAAAGATTGTCCGATGCAGGCAGACCCCACATTGATCAGCTGTTCTGAAATGTCAGTAGTGCCATGGCTGAGAAACCCCGAGGCAGGAGACTAGGGGTTGGGCAGGGTTCCCCAGCCCCCACAGCCTGTTTCCTGAAAGGGCCGGGGGCCAGCTTGGTAAATGGTATGCCCTCGCAGCACCCTGCGTCTCCTTACCTGCTGAAGGCCCACTACCCATCAACACCCAGAGTGAGTGCTTGGGGGACTAGTTACCCTACTCTTCTAGATGATTTTGTCGCCAGCCATGCTGAATAGTGAAGACTACCAGCCAGCACTTCGTGTTAAGCCTCTGGGTCTCTGCTTATTGTCTGGGACACCAAATTGGAAAAGAATTCTGAGGTAGAAGTTACCAGTGGCTGAGGCCAGACTGGCCCCTGCCTGGCTGCAGAAGAGGAATTCCAAGGCTGACAGATGCGGGGTTCGTGGGTGGAATGCAGCAGGCTCTGATCCACCTTTCACATTTGGGGGGTGGGCTCTCTCAACTGTGGAAGGTGGATCACAGCCCATCAGGGGGCAGGGAACTTGGCAGGAGGGGCTTTGGAGTGGTGTGGGCACTGCTCAGTCAGGATGGAGCCCACACTAGGGAAGACAGGACAGCTTTGCTCCAGAGCCCTGTCAGCTTATATGTGGGTATGGCTGCATGGTATATGACTGGGCAGAAGCCATTCCTTGTTCTATTTTCGAGGCTTTTTGGCTGAAGCCAGTGTTTCAGATGAGGAAATGAAAGTCGGCTAATGTAATTCAGTTTAAAATAGGTGTCACCTTTGGGGACCTAACCCAGATTATAAATTTCTTTTAAGTGCTGGCTATTCAGAACTCAGCAAAGAATCTGTCAGGATTGCAGCTGAGATTTGGAGAATAGGGGGCAGGGGGATCGGCTCAGTTGTTGGCAAAGGTTCTTATAGATTAATAAGTCTCCCTCCTGGTAGTAGTTGGGACCTCACTGGCCTAGGGGAGATCTTAGAGATAAAAGTTTTAGCACACCTTAATTTCTTTATTAGTTTAACTGATTCAAAACATTGGATTAAGAGTGAGAAGACCTTGGTTTGTGCTTTTGTTCTTCCCTTTTGTGAATAAGGTGAGATAACTTCACATGGTTGTTGTTAGTATCAAGAAGGACAGACACGGGGACAGTACTCGTACAGAGCAGGTGCAAGCAACTCAAGATTTTTAAAATATATTTTATTGATTTTTTACAGAGAGGAAGGGAGAGGGATAGAGAGTTAGAAACATCCATCAGCTGCCTCCTGCACACCTACTGGGGATGTGCCCGAAACCAAGGTACGTGCCCTTGACTGGAATCGAACCTGGTACCCTTCAGTCCGCAGGCCGAGGCTTTATCCACTGAGCCAGACCGGTCAGGGTGCAACTCAAGATTTTGCTGTAAGATACCCCCTGAGGGCAGTTGCTTTGCTGCTACCTTCCAGGGATGGAGGGAGGTTGTGTCCAAACTTGCTTTGAGCCCTAGCTGGTTTCGCTCAGGGGATAGAGCATCAGGCTGTGGACTGAAGGTTCCTGGGTTTGATTCTGGTCAAGGGCGCATGCCCGGGTTTCGGGCTCCATCCCCAGGAGGGGGTGTACGGGAGGCAGCCAAGCAATGCTTCTCATCATTGATGTTTCCGTTTCTCCCTATCCCTTCCTCTCTGAAATCAGTCCATCAATACATAAAATAAGAATCCTATTTCCTTTTAAAAACTTGCTTTGAGGGGGAATGTTTAGGGGATAGCAGAAGGAGTATGCAGCATTGGCAGAGGTGTCCTCCACCCTCTGTGTGGCTCAGGGCGGCTACAGGCTACCTCTAAACAGCCTCGGTGTGCCCATCTTCAGGCCTCAGTGGGAGGTGGTTGGACGGGATAAGATGCCATTTGACTTCTCTCTTGAGCTGTTTTTGAGATGAGTTCATTAATAAAGGCATGGACATGCTCGAGCCTAGCGGTCCTTAACTGGTGATGATGCACAGGGGACATGCTTCGGGCATTTCATGCAGCCCTGCGGAATTCTCCCGTCAACACCAAGAATCAAGCTGTGAAGGTAAATGGGGTTGCGCTGCTGCTCTGCTGGGTGGTGTTGGGACCTGGGCTATGGTTGTCTCCAGCTGAGCGTGAGCCGCCTGGGGCTCTGGACAGTGTCTGTTCCATCTCTGCATCGGTGGGTATCTGCCAAGGGAGTGAGTTGGCAATGGCAGTACTTCCACGGAAGCCTGCTGGTGTTCCTGACATCAAAGCTATCAGTGTTTATAATAAGAGCTCCCCAAAGAAACTGTTCACTCCTCCCCAGAGCCTCATGGGGTGAGAAGTCAGCCCAGCCCTTGCTGATTAGCAGAACTATAAATTAGCTTGCCATGTGAGACGTATTGGTGGTTAAGCTTTTATAGGCTATTGAATAGGCTCTGTTTGCCTAAGGATTTTCAGTGCTTTTTAAGATTTCCTGCCTTTTACAAACACAGTTGTGCTTACTGCATCTCTGAGTCTAACACTTCATCACTAAAGCTAAAATTTGGTCCAGGGAAAGGGGTTTCCGAAGCTGGGATTTTGCCTTTTTGTGGCATGGGATAGAGCATCAGCCTGTGGACTGAAGGGTGTGTACAATGGCTGCAACTCTCAAACGTAGAAGGGAATAGTCCCTCTGTTACTGGGGTGAGCACAGATGGAAGCTGCAGACAGATAAACTTGTTTTTTAAAAAAATAGATCCTTCACTATTGTGATCCTGTGGATTCCAAGGCCTTGCTGGTGTCATCAAAAGTAGTGACATTTGCCCTGACGGGTGTTCTCAGTGATTAGAGCATCAGCCTGCGCACTGGAGGGTCATGGGTTTGATTCTGGTCAAGGGCATATACCTGGGTTGCAGGTTCGATCCTTCACCCAGGTCAGGTTGCGTGTGAGAGACAACCAATTGATGTCTCTCTCTCCCCGCCTCCTCTCCCTCGATCCCTTTCCTTCCATTCTCTAGAAATCAATGGAAAAAAATATTCTCACTCCTTGGGTGAGGATTAAAAAAAAAAAAAAATAGTAGTGATGTTTCTCCCCAGTAAAGTATTTACTCTCCTCCCTCCCAAATAATGGAATAACTTATTTACATAAATAAGGGGTACTTTGAAATTTAAGTCAGTAAAAGAATTTCTCCCCACTTATTTTTTTAACCATCCCAGATGGATTAGAAATTATGCAGTTTCAGGTGAGTTCATACCGCGTGGTTTGGTGTTTCTGTGCCAGCAAGGGGGGGGCCTGGGTGTGTTGAGCTGTGGCTTGGCCTCACTACTTTTCTCTTTTCTCTGTAGGAACGAGCCCAGGGTGTGGTGCTGAAAGTTCTTACAAATTTTAAGAGCAGCGAGATTGAGCAGGCTGTGCAGTCACTGGACAGAAATGGCATTGACTTGCTAATGAAGTACATTTATAAAGGGTTCGAGAAGCCCACGGAAAACAGCAGTGCAGTGTTACTCCAGTGGCATGAAAAGGTATGTGAACACGTTGCCTGTGCAGGCAGCCCATGGATTCCCCCCTTCAGGGTTCACATCAGCAGGCTAGATGGCTCCAAACAAACCTAGCAAGCTCCCATAGGCCTATGAGAACAAGTGGGCAAACTGGGACATTTGATCACTTACTCTGCCCAGAAAGCACTAGTAGGGATCCACTGTCTCTGGTAATCACAGTTGCTTTAGCTGCTGATGTATGGCAGGCAGCTCGTGGGGCAGGTGACTTGGCATGGTAAGGGCGATGAGGAGTCCCATGGAGGCAGGCAGGCTTCTGGTGGCTGGGGCTTCATAATACTTTTTGCTTTGGTGGAAGTGGAAGTGGTGGTGTGATGGTAGGGGTGCTTGGGAAGGCAGGCTGTGCCCTCCAGCTAGCTCTAAGGGCTTCCTGCTTTGGCCTCGGCCTCACCAGGCCAGAGTAAGCAGAGGCAGAAACCTTCACAAGTCACTTTAAAGGAAAAACTGGGCTGTCCTTTGCTAGGGTTGGTATAAGAGCAGGTTTCCGTCAAGCCTGTGCCTTGCCTATATGTCACTGTCCACGCACCCTGTAGAGCTACAGGAAGCACGCCCACCATCCACAGGAGACCAGGCTATCACTAACATCCTTCCTGAATGCTCCATTGTGTTTTAAGGGAGTGATCCTCTTACTGGGGGGTCAGTCATTTGGCAGCCTTGGTGCTGGGCTAGGGTTGTGGCCTTGGTTCTGCTGATGCAAGATGAGGCCCTTGGTTTAGTATGTGGGGGCAGCCGTGGTGCTTGGGGAAGTGAGCAA
Organism: Murina feae; assembly: GCA_004026665.1. Classification (NCBI taxonomy): domain Eukaryota; kingdom Metazoa; phylum Chordata; class Mammalia; order Chiroptera; family Vespertilionidae; genus Murina; species Murina feae. The sequence goes on along the minus strand of PVJC01031942.1, from coordinate 10,004 downwards.
GCCCCCTGCATGGTATCAAGGCGCCAGGCCTTTCTGGCCCTCAAAGGCAACTTGGTGCTCAGCCCTATTGGCATTTCTAATGATGGCTCCTCGAGGCAGCTCTGATGGGCATGTGTCAGTTCAAGTGCCTAGAGCAGAGCCAGCAGGCGGGAAACCATGAGCTTGTCAAAGGGGAAATTTGGGGGGCTCTGTTATGTATGTGCTTGGTAACAGTTCTGCCTAAAGAGTAACTCCTGGACCTTGGCTCCAGGACAGGACTCTGTTACTTCTCCTAACTGCCTCTGCTCTTGCCAGAATCCTTTTCTGGGGTCTGTGACATAGTGAACTGGGCTAGGGAGTGCATCATCCCCTCACCCGGCAAGCCAGGCTTCCCCTTGTCCACCTGCGTTCATTTGACACGTTTCCTTTTCCTGCCCCCACAGGCATTAGCAGTAGGAGGACTAGGCTCCATTATAAGAGTTCTTACAGCAAGAAAGACTGTTTAAAAAAAAGGACTCATGTTACCTTGAGAAGAATTTTGGATGCAGAGGCTGGTGAAGAAGGAATTGGCAATGGACCATCTTCCTAGGAACTCCCAACTATTTCAGGACATGCATCCGCTGAAGTGTATTTTATTTTCAAGGTGGAGGGAGAAATTGTCTTACTGTTTCCTAAATCCTTTTGCAGGATCTGATAGTCTATGCCTTTGTCCACGAATAATGCAGAACTGACATTGTGACTGTCTGCCAGAGTGGCTGGCCAGTGTTGGTCAGGTGTCCCTGTGTGCACTGCCTGTTTAAAACGGGGGAGGGATGCTTTGGGCAGGTACAGATCCAAGGGCTGCGGTGGAAGGGAGAGCTTGTGTTTCTGAATTGGAAACCCCCTGAGGGTATGTACAGATATCCCACCCTCCCAGAAGGCGGGCTCTCTTGGGTTCATTGTAAAGTGCCTGCTGCATCAATAAAGCTCTTGGCTTATTAGTATATACTTTGCAGTGTGTTTCATATATGTATAAAAAAAAAAAAAAAAGGGTAGTGAATGGGATGGTAATGAATGAGGGGTTGACTATTCTGGAAACTCCCCAGGAAGCAAGCATGGCAATCCAGCCTCTTGCACAGCAGTATCTCAAGCCTGGGCTATAGTGCTACTGGCTGCTATGGAGAGATGTTTTGCTGAATAAGTATTTATTGTTTTTAATCTCGATTTGTATGTAATTTGGAGCTTATTTAATAAAGTGCCAAACATTCAGTAATTAACCTAGGCCTTAAAAAGTCTTTAGTTTGTGTGACTGCCCTCGAGTCTTTTGAGAGTAGGTCTTGGACAGGCCTGGTCACCATGTCCTGACACTGGATTTGGCTTTGTGATGGCAACATTCTTATCGTGAAGTTGACAAGTTTCCTTTAAAGAATTAAAAGCCAGAAGCAGGTAGCGATCAACCCATTTAAAAACCCATTTTGTTCCCTATAGCTAATAACAATGAGCCTTTATGACGTGAAAGATTCTTAACTCTTTAGCACATGTGACTAGTCTACCCCGTTCATGGTCTGAAGCTCTCCCCAGTCATGTGGGCCTTGGAGATAGATGTTGACCAAAGCACACAATCCTCCCAAATCCTGCAGAACCCCACCATTCTTGGGAGGTAGGCCTAGGCTGCTGGTTTGTTAAATTACATATATTTATTCACCCAGACCCAGTCTGGGGACGTTCTCCTGAAAGACAAATGCTCTATAGCCTTTGAAGTATATGAGACACAATGTACTAAATTTAGTAAGTCAAAGAAACATTGACACACCATATCAAGTAAAACCCACTGTAGTTGCTTCTGGATTGAAGAGCTTTAATCAAAAAGTATATTGCACCACAAATGACTTTTCTACAGCAGTCTTAGAGATAATATAACCCCTATTTACAACATGGAGGGAGAGCCAGATCCAATGCTCATATAAAGGGCCATATATATTTATATATATATATATATATAGTCTCTATCACAGAATGTTATATACAAGTAAAAGTGCATTAAATTGCTTAGAATAGTTACTCCACTCTTCCTCTTAAAGCTGAAGGAAATTCAATGTGCAGGAGGCAAACCGAATCAGACTGAATCCACTAAAGTCCAGACTTCATGATGGCCCCAAATCTACACCTAAACCTGCTGGGAGCGTGGGTGGGGGTAGGACCAGCCCAAGAGCTGGGGAGGCCACAGAGGAGTTAGAGGGACTCCCACAGCTGTGCTGTAGCTGCATCTGGAGAGCCCTGAACTACTCGAATTTCAGGATTCTCTCCTGGAACAGCTGGTAAAGCTACCTCTTCCTCATCAAACTTACAGAACAGAAGGGACTTGTGTTTTGTGTCCCCAACAGGTAAATGGAAAATAACGTTCTAAACAGGACAGACATCTTCAGGGAAGAGGTAGGTAAGTCACTTGGCTGGTGGAGAGCCCGAGCTGGGACAAAAGTAATGCTGCCTTGCTTGGTACTTCTAGGTCTGTGGAAATGTAGCAGGTTAACTGCAAATTCTTGTTTTCCTGTGAGATATATTTCATATATTTTAACCTGAAGCGTAATTGAGAAACAGAACTTAACAGGGTAACTGATAATTTTAAAGGAGCTCCAGTTACTCAGTTTTTTATTTAACCAGTGAAACTTTCGTTAAACTAAATCAATAAACAGTTTCCCTTTAGATTTGATATTGTGGCTTATTCAAGGCAAGCATGGTCCCTTTCTTTATCCATACAACTTGTCAGTCACTGCCAGAGCCATCTGCATGTATCAAGTCCTGTAGCCAGCTGGGGGCTGTCTGGACACCATACATGAATGTAGTGTCATCTTAAATGGGGGTAGGGTGAGGAAGAAAGATGGCAGGCCACCTCCAATGTTTTGGTCAAGGCTAGGGGGAGGGACAGCTGCTGCCTCTGAATACAGCAGACTGTCCTTAACAGTAGAAAACATGGAATTAGCACTTGCTCAGTGTTAAAACCCAGAATCAAGAGCAAAGTAAATGAAATGCCACCACTGCTTCAGAGGGAAGTAGATGCCAGAGAACACTAGTGAAACTACAAAGGGACAGGAATCCCAACTTTATAAATAATTTCCTCTCGATGCTCCAATTTTCCTTTGAGAACACCACTAACTGGGTTTTATAATACAGAAGACATTTTAGCTATAAAAAATAGTTTTAAACGGTTTACCGGCAACCTATCCAAGACAAGTACATTTATTAAGAAGGCAATTGAGTGTATTTGGATCTTACACATTTGCTTGTTTTCTTCAATAAAATGAGATACTGTCAGTTGCATAGTCATTGCTCCACACTGGCTTTAGAGTATCTTAAAGATGTACACATCTGAATTTTTAGGTAGTTTGAGAAACAAGGTAAAATATTTCCATGAAAGGTTAAAAAGCCTCTTCTAACTCATCTGAACCCAATCATGCTACCAAGGAAGGGGAATTTTTAAAAGCCACCCCCACTGAGTTCACTGGTGGCAGAAGCAGGTGAGTCTGGCCTATGCGCACCATTTCAAAGGGCTTTTTGTCCAGCATCGTCATTACAGGATGGATTAGTTGCCTCCTCTCTGCCAGATACTGACAGCTTCAGCTTTAAGTCCTAATAAAAGTTAGAAATTCAGGTGCCGGCATACTAGCCAGAGCTGGGATTTTAGCAGCACTAGAAATGGGTAGTGCCAGGGCCCTCCCATTTGTGACTGAATGACGGGATCCGCTGCCTCCTGAGGTTCTAAGCCTGCAGGGAAGTGGCCCTTAGGTCTTGTAAACAATGTGTAGACGCTTGTACAAAATACTGCAGTTACAGTGATGAAAAACCCACCCAGGCTGGGGTGTCAGTGTTCTTTTCACAGAAAGAGTGTCAGCCCATGGAGGTCCATCCTTGGGTAGTTCCATCTAAGACCATGGTATCCGAGGGTTGGAGATGGAAGGCCGGATGCTGCCTTTGGGAGCTGGCTTGGACCCAAACCATGACATCTGTGTTTGAAACAGAAAAGACTTCTGAGACGAGAATCAGGAATAGGTACAGAGGGCACTGAACGAGCCCTCCCCCACCTCTGGGTGGCCCCTCCTCCCCTCCATGCACCCTGAGAAGTAAAAATGGTTGTAGTGACCAATCTGTAGGACTGAGCCCATTCTAAGTATGGGAGGGAAACAGGAGTAAAAATTGAGTTGACAAAACAAGTGAAATTGTAGGTATCTTGTCCTTAAATTTTTTTTTGCTATTACATAACTTATGCAGCTTCTTTTAATATATATATATTTTTAAGTCTGGGTGCTGGACCAGACCTTGGGCTATTGATAAAGTGATACCAATTGCTTTGGAAAACAAGGTCTGTTGGTCAAGAACAGCAGAGACCTGTGGGCACAAAGCGTGTGCTCAGTAAATACTGCCTGAGTCAAGTTCATCCAAAAGCACATCTGAAGCTGATACCGCCCTGCTGTGGGATGCTCTCACCTGCTAGTACTGGGAACACACACTCCATGTTTTGAAGTTGGACAGCAGGCCAGGGAACCCTACCTTATACTCCAGTGTTTCTTTGAGCATGTTCTCTTCCTCTTGTGAAAAGTTCAGCAACACTGACACAGCTTTTATGAGATGAAAGGCCTGAAATAAAGTAAGTTTTGCTGCCTTGGGTCCAAGTGGTGCTGGTGCTGGTGCTGGTGGTGGGAGTTGGGGCTAAATGGCAGCATTTCTGGTTCTGTTTCTGGTGTGTGCTCCCAACAGTGAGCAAAGACCATGCAGAGGTCTGAGCAATGACAGGTTCTCTTTCTACCTCCATCTTTTACTTCAGGGGACTGGCAAGATGACAAGGACATCTACAGCAGCTCTGCTCTGCAGAGGATGCGGAAATGCTGGGCAGATTCAGCTGCCTTGACTCTAGCCTCCTCATCCAAACCACATCCCCTCCCAGGAGCTAGTTCCCTGCTAGGTGCCTCCTTCTTGCTGCTCAAGTGGCAAGTCATTGCCGGCTGGAGAAATGACCAAGGGCCCACTTACGGTCAAATTGGAATGCGAAAGAGAAAGAAATGGATGTGGTAGGAAGCCATGTAGGACTTCTGACAAGCCAGGCCCCAGGGCAGAACTCAGTACCCAAATGCAATTCAGAAGCCCTGTACCTCCGATTCCCGACAGGACATGAATTTTAAAACCACGTGTTTAAGGTACTCGAAGTTGATCTCGCGGGCATCAGGCAGGTCAGCGTTATTTGCGACAGAAGGGGCCATGTTTGGCATCTCAGGGCCAGGCTTCTCCCGGACTTCGAAAAGCTCATTATCGGGTCTGATTTTCTGAAAAACCAAAGAAAAGATGCTACATTGAACTGCTCAAGATAGGTCAGAAAGTCACATGGGAGATTCATCTGACCCACGCTGTGATCACCTGCTGGTCCTCTGGCCCCCTAATCCCCCAAGGAGGAATTGCCAGCAATCAGCAATTGCCTGAAGATAGCTCAGCTCCTCCAGGTGGGGTGGACAGTTGAGAGGAGGGAGAAAGGTCCCTGGGGAAGTTCAGACATTTCCTCTGTGTCAGGACACATGCCCTGTAGCGGTGAGTGCCTCAGCCAGGGTAGAGGTCCTGCTCTCCTATGTTTGGGCCTGGCACTCTGCCATTCACATGTGGTGCACCCATCATCTCACTAACTTCTGAGATAACATACAGGCTGGAGAAGGAGGGCATATGCCTGAGGTCACAGAGTCATTTCATAGAAGCATGTTAAAGCTGGCAGGGCCGCTGTCCCACCAGCCAACATCGCAGAGAACCCTTGCAATCAATGGGAGGGTGGGGGAAGGGAAGCATCATCAAGCAGCAACGGATCCCAGAGGACCCCAGAGGGAACAGGCAGCAGGGAGGGGAGGACACTCACCAGTTCCTTCTGCAGTGTCTTTTTGAGTTCCAGCATCCTCTGCTGCATCTGCTTTATGGCCTGAGACAAATCCCCCACCCCAGACAAAAGCCTCTCAGTAAATGCACATTTCACCATCTTTAAGGAGAAGGACAACAGAACAAACAGACACTCTTGGGTCCCCATACATCTGTTAGAAGTCCCTGATTTGTCTCCTGAGAGGCTTATGCTGTCATACCTGTGTACCTGCCGCCATGGTCTCTTTTCCTTACATGGAGCTGCTTGCACATATTTGCTCTTCTTTTAAAAATGTTTTTATTGATTTTTAGAGAGAGAGGAAGAGAAAGGGATAGAGAGATAAAATAATCAATGAGAGAGGACCATCATCTATCAGCTGCCTCCTGCACATCCTCTACTGGGGATCAAGCTCACAGCCCAGCATGTGCCCTGACTGGGAACCGGTGACCCCTTAGTTTCTGGGGTGATGCTCAACCACTGAGCCACACCAGCCGGGCCACATATTTGCTTCTGAAGCCTGTCAGTGGCCACCAAAGTCACCATCTATCCTTCTATGGAGCACCCAATACCCCAGTGGGGACAGGTTAGAGGCCAGGGAAGTCCAAGGCGCTCTGCCCTTAGGGGGCTGCTCCCAGGGCCTGCCTCCCTAAGTAGCACAGCTAGAAACATCTCTGTACAGTCTATTTCGTCCTTCAGAATTATATGTAGGTGCTATGATTTCCCAATTAGGCCAGAACTCATGGTTCTCCTTGTCGTCATTGCTCTCCTGAAATACCATGATCTGCAATGCTTATTTTGAACAGTGTAAAAGGTCATATTTTTTCCTGTACAATCCACCCACATTGGGTTTTATATTTTTTTAAAGTTTACCTTTATCATTGGAAGTATTACAGATGACCCTCTGTTTGTCCACATGGAACCCCCGCCCCTTCTCCCACCAGGCTTTCGCCATACTACAGTCTGTGTCCTTGAATTATGCATGTAAGTTCTTTGGTTAATCTCCCCCCATCCCTACCTTCCCTCTGAGATTCTTCAGACTGTACCATGCTTCTCTGTCTCTGGATCCATTTTGTTCATCAGTTTATTTTGTTCATTAGATTCCACATATGAGTGAGATCATGTGATACTTGGCTTACTTTACGTAGCATAATACTCTCCAGATCCCTCCACGCTGTCCTTCCTTTTTTATAGCTACACCGTATTTCATGGTGTAAAATTACTTATTTTTTTAGTGAGTTTAATTAGCATTATAACCTTACACGTATTGGGAGGGGGGGTTAATCCTCACTTGAGGATATTTTTCCTTCTTACTTTTTTTTTTAAAAGAGAGAGTGGAAGAGAGGGAGAGACAGAGAGGGAGAAACATCAATGTAAGAGAGATTCACTGACTGGTTGTCTCCTCTATATGCCCCGACCTGGGGCTGGGGATCGAGCCTGCAACTGAGGTACATGCCCTTGACTGGAATCAAATCTGAGACCCTTCAATCCTCAGGCCGATGCTCTATCCACTAAGCCAAATCGGCCAGGGCCTTAAGTGTAATTTATTACTCATTCCATTAATCACTAGAAAGGCTGAATTGTGTTCCCAATGAAAAAATTTACTATATAAGCAGCAGTACAGGAAAAAATTTTAAATAAAAATTTCTCCAAAGTCTCATAACTGTAACACATCACAATGAGATTTTCTCGTGGGTTTCTAGTTCATGTCACACTTGCATCAAACAGGTATAATTCTGAATAGTATCTTTCATTTGTCAGAGTTTTCACAGCTTCCTAATTAAACTTTCAACATGACAGTAACTCTAGGGGATTCCCATGTCTTACTGTGTAGCTGAGTTTCCATTTTTTAAGAAATTTTTATTTATTGATTTTTGAGAGAGAGAGAGAGAGAGAGAGAGAGAGAGAGAGAGAGAGAGACTGATTTATAGTTCCACTTATTTGTGCATTCATTGGTTACTTTTTGTGGGTGCCCCGATGAGAGACCAAACCCACAACCTTGGCATATCAGATGACACTCTAACCAACTGAACTACCCGGCCAAGGCTTGAGTTTCCATTTTTAATATATATATTTTATTGATTTTTCACAGAGAGGAAGGGAGAGGGACAGAGAGTTAGAAACATTGATGAGAGAAACATCGTTCAGCTGCCTCCTGCACACTCCTACTGGGGATGTGCCTGCAACCAAGGTACATGCCCTTGACAAGAATCGAACCTGGAACCCTTCAGTCCGCAGGCTGACGCTCTATCCACTGAGCCAAACTGGTCAGGGCGAGTTTCCATTTTTAAACAAAGCTGTACTATGTTTTGTTTTCTCAAGAGAGGTTTCTCCACAGCCTCTCTAGAGGAAGGAGAGGATTGGGAGAGAGGATCCTAAGAGTCTTGTCAAGTACATTAAACTGCTGCCTCCCACACTCCACTTAATAAAATGGTAATGGGCTGTTTCAATTTGTATGCTCTTGGTTGACCATGAGATTGGACATTTCTCCAAAAGTACATTTGCTATTTTATATTACTCGATTTTCTAAAATTTTGGCTCATTCATTAATTTATCCATCAAATATTGATTGAGTCCCTACTATCGGCTGTCCTAAAAGCTGGGGAAATAACAATCAACAAACAAAAATATGGAGAGAACCAAGATGGCAGCATGAGCTATATACCTAAATGGCAGCCTCCACAACTACATTATAAAAATACAACTATACAGATAAACGGCCATCCTCCAGAACCAATGGAGGGGAAGCTTTACAACTAGAAGGCAAGAGAAGGAGTGCATTGAGACTGAGTAGAAGTTCCCAGCACCAAAACTGTGAGGTATGGATGCGAGAAACGGAGGCGGCATGGGTGAAAGGGTGGTGGCAGCTGCACCTGGGTCTGTGACTTGGAAGGAGATTATAAACTCCGGGGTCACAATGAATGTGATGCGGGCTGTCGGGCAACAGGGCGGAAGACCAGTGGCATTCTAGCAGAGCTGTTCGCAGTGATCACTGATGCGGAGATTTGGGGACTCACGCAGACACCAGGGCTTGGAGGCACCAAATCCGGGAGAAGCTGCGGAGTCCGCGGAGGGGCAGCTACTGCGGGTTGCTCTGCCCCGGTGATTCTGAGACCCCGCCCCACCCAACTTACAACCCTGCCAAGCTGTGCGCCTGCCTGCCTGCAGCATAACCTAAGGGACTGCAGGTGGGACAGAACTCCAAAAGTTCCAAACCTCAAACAATGAGGAGAAAGGCCTGCAGGTCATTTCCTCCCAGTGATATCTCCCAGTGATAACTACAACAAGACTGTGCACCCAGCCTTCAAAGGCGTACAACAAGAGTGTCCACCCCAGGTGATTGGGGAGGCTGAATCACTGGGCCCTATAGGACACCTAGCACAGAAAGCCACTCTATCAATGCAGGGAAGTAGCCAAAATGCGGAGACAAAGAAACAGGTCACAAATGACAGAAATGGAGGAAAGCAAACTACTGGATATAGAGTTCAGAACTACGGTTTTAAGGTTTTTCAAGAATTTTCTAGAATCTGCCGATAAACTTAGTAATATTATACAGAGATCCAACAGCAGACTAGAGGTTTGCAAGAATCAAGTCAAAGATTTGAAACATGAAAAAGCAAAAAGCACTCAACTGGAAGAGAAAAAAGAAAAAAGAATCCAGAAGTGTGAAGACAGTGTAAGAAGCATCTGGGACAACTTTAAGCGTACCAACATCAGAATTATAGGGGTACTAGAAGACGAGAGAGAGCAAGAGATTGAAAACCTATTTGAAGAAATAATGACAGAAAACTTCCTGGTGAAAGAAATAGACTTACAAGTCCAGGAAGCGCAGAGAATCCCAAACAAAAGGAATCCAAGGAGGACCACACCAAGACACATCATAATTAAAATGCCAAGGACAAAAGACAAAGAGAATCTTAAAAGCAGCAAGAGAAAAGCAGTTAGTTACCTACAAGGGAGTATCCATACGACTGTCAGCTGATTTCTCAACAGAAACCATGCAGGCCAGAAGGGAGTGGCAAGAAATATTCAAAGTGATGAATAGCAGGAACCTACAACCAAGATTACTCTACCCAGCAAGGCTATCATGTAAAATTGATGGTCAGATAAAGAGCTTCACAGACAAGAAAAAGCTAAAGGAGTACATCACTACCAAACCAGG
>PVJC01031941.1:0-20227 GCA_004026665.1 Murina feae | reverse complement strand
GGCCATTCATGGTGTCATGGGCTTAATGATGTGCCCAGTTGCCGATTCACATGCATGTTTCTAGGAATTTATCCATTTCTTCTAGGTTGTCCAATCTGTTGGGGTATAATTGTTCATAGTCATCTTTTATTATCTTTTGTATTTCCCATGGAATCATTTGTAATGTCTCCTCTTTCATTTCGGAATTTATTTTATTATTTAAAAAAATCTTTTACTTTTATTGATTTCAGAGAGGAAAGGAGGATGTGGGTGAGAGTCAGAAACATCAGTGATGAGAGAGAATCATTGATCGGTGGCCTCCTGCTCGCCCCTACTGGGGATCCAGCCTGCAACCCGGCCATGTTCCCCAACGGGGAATCGAACCATGACCTCCTGCTTCATAGGTTGACGCTCAACCACTGAACCACACTGGCCGGGCTCTGATTTCATTTATTTGAGTCCTTTTCCTCCTTGTATATTGGATGAATCAAGAAGGGTCACTTTCCTGGCCCGTGCTCTCCACCTGTGCTCTGTGCTTAGTGCTCATCTGGCCCTGGAGACAGAAATCCTTCTGTATGTTTCTTTTTCCATCTTCAACAATCCCAGTCAGTTGGTTGTTGCCCTTAGCCTATAACTAAATAAACCTCTCTAAGCTTAAAGCAGAATTCTTCCTTGATCCTGCATCGACCTCTAGTCACTGTCCTATTTCACTTTCTCTTTGTAGCCAACGTTTTTAAAAGGAAAATTGACACTCACCATCTCCACTTCCTTACCAACAATTGCCTCCTCTCCTAGTCAGACGTGCATCTTAACAACTGCGTTAAAACTCCTTCAACTTTTTAAGACAAACATTTTTCCTTAGGAAAGATTCACGCCCCCCCCTTTTTTTTTTTAACTGAAGAGAAATGTAAGTCATAGTAGGTAAGATTCTTGGTTCTTATCTGCTGGATTTACTGATTTATTTTCACTTTTATACCCGAATCCTCACATTTCTACAGTGTATCCTTAGACCCTTTAACTTACTGTCTCCTGCTCTGTGTATCTTGCATGGCTATCAAATGAAAGCTCCAGGTCTCCAGGGTTCAGTAGTTATTTTTCTGAGAAAGTGGGCCTTGGTGTCCTCTTGCTTCTCTGAATACATGCTTTTGTTATGATTATGTTTTGCTTCTGAGGATTCCCTACCAGTTCAGCAAATCATTTGAAAATATGTTTACATTTCATCCACCATTTGTTTTCAGAAGAAGGCTTGTTCGGGATAATGTATCGGTCAGATTGCTGGAAATGCAAGACTCTGCTGATGTCTCCATATTTTTTCTCCCTTGGCTTGAGATCTTAAAATTTTGTTCTCTGTCTCCAGCCATTTTTCTTAGGCTTCTTCATTGGATCCTTTATGCTGCTTATCTCTCAAAAGGTCATGTCTCAGAGAGTTCTCTTCTTCGCCCTCTTCGTCCTGCTCAAGGCTTTAGCTACTAGCTATAGACTGATGTCTCCAAATTGTGCAGTGTCCAGACAAATCAATCTGTGGGGCTGCAGATCCTTCTATTGAAAGGCCTGCTGTATTTGGCTCTACCCATGACATCAGAAGCTCAGTGTGTCCAGGGTTGATTGAATCACCCCCCCCCCCACCTTCCCACCCCCGCCACCTTCTTTTGTTTTTTGTTTGGGAAAATGACACCAACATTCATCTTGTTAACTAACAGAGAAATGTGGGAAGCATTATAGACTCCTCCTCCCCCACATCCTCTCCCTGCAGTTGATCACGAAGTTTGTTGATTCTGCCACCTAAAAACCTCTCAAGAGTACCCCTCCGCTCCACAGCCACCCCCACTACCTGATGAATTAAAAGCATCATCATTTCTCTGCTGGATTGATGTAACAGCCTCGTAAATGTCTGCCATCCATCCAGTCCTCACTGGAGTCCAAGTAATCTCTCTGAAACCCATACGTGATCATCTCATAACCTACTCCTACCTGAAATCCATCAATGACTCTCTATGGGGCTCAAGATAAAACTCACGTTCCAAGTTCCATCTCTCCTATTCCCACCGAGCCCGGACTGGAGGCTTATTGAAATATTTGCAATTCCCCAAGTGTGCTATGCTTTCTACAGCTTTGTGACTTTATGCACAACGTTTCTTCTGCTTGCTTTGCATTGTCTCCCTCTTTTTCTGTGTCTGGTTTACATATTCTTATTTAATAGACACATCCTACACTGATACGTCCCCAGAAATCCTCCTAGTCTTCCACCTCCCCTATTCTGTTGAGTATTCTCCTTCTGCACCCTTGATTCATCCATTCAAGGAATATGTGTTGAGTCTGTATTATCTATCTCTCTACCTGCCACTATGGCACCATGATGGGTATTATAGGAAAGTCATAACAAGTAAGAAACAATCTTTATTACATTGTGGTGTAATGATTGCAAAGATATCAGAGAGCACAGGAGAGGGTAACCTGAACCAGAGCTTTCTGAGGACGTCTGTACATACATTGATAGAATTGATTGCTATTCTGGTCCCCTACTTCTGGATTTCTCTGAACTGAAAAGTCAGTCATTTGTGTCTGAAATAAATGAACATAGGGTTGGTTATGAAATCTTTTATTTTTATAAGTTTCTGTAGTTTAAATCAGCCTCTACCTGTTATTGACATAGGAGATATCATGAAGCACTGAGTAATTGTGTCATATGTTCTATCTGTGGAGCGGGGGGGGGGGGAGTGGTATCTAACCCTGAGAAAATACTAATATCTGACCCAACAGGACTAGCAAAGACCAAACCCAAGAGAGGAGATAAACATGTACTGAACTATATTTTTAGATTTTTAAAATACATTCATTCTTGTTTTATCCCAAAAAGGTACTGGAGAAGTATATAAAAATATACCTTGTTCAACGGGGTAAACTATATTATCAAGGGAATGAGAATAAAGGGGAAGTAGGAAAAGGAGTGTCATAAATCCGGGGAATAAGATCAGCACATGAAAGTGCTTGAGAAAAGCAACACATTTGACACTAAACTTCTTAACAGCCAAAACAAAGGACTGATTCGTCATGGTTCTCCCTAAGAAAAATAAAACAAACCACTTGTGCAGAAGGAGCACAGTTTTATTGAAAACTGATTCCCCAGGAATTTCTCCCATGGACGCAGCAATGGCCGAGCGATGTGCTAGAGAAGGTCCTAACGTGATCCCTCAAGAGCTCCTCACAAACGGAGTGAGCCTGTCCCTTCATGTCCTTTCTTGTGGGTAGTTGGCATCAAAGGACAAGTCAGTAGAAGTTGTTCTACAAGGAGTAAAATTCAGCAAAGCTCATGGAAAATTCCAAGAATCAAACAGCTGAGGATTGAATCCTGGTTCTAAACAAGAAGCATGAGGACATGGTACGGTGGCTTCCTTGTCCGTTCGTTTGATCTTTTGTAAAAAACGGTGGTGATACGCACCTCCTAGTCCTGCTGGCCAGGTGAAATTCAGAATATTTGGTAACCATGATCAGCATCCATTAAACCCTTCGCCTATGCCAGGCACTGTTCTAAACATTGGCTTTGACGATCTGACTTAATCTCAGAGCAAGTCTGTCATGTGGGTACTGTTATCCCCATTTACAAACTCGAAAACTAAGACCAGAGAAGTCAGGTAATTTGTCCAAAACCTCAGAACCAGGAGGGAGGGAGCTGAGATAATAGCCCAGACAGACGACTGGGGAGTCCAGAAAGCGTTCTGTCCTACAACATGATACAGCTTTAGGTGTCTCTGGTTCAGAATAATTTCTCACAGCCAGAGTTTTGATAGCATGATCTGGGGATGACCTAGAAAACAGATGTTCTCCGTGGCAGTTCGGGTGAGATCTCCTTTGCTCCGTCAGGTCCCTCTAATGAAAACCAAGGGATGTGAATGCACAGATAGGATAAATGTGGCAGGTTCCCCAAGGAGCACTGGGGCCAGGGAAATTAATCCTGTGTTCTGCTTACTGTCTGCAGCAAGGACAGCCCCTTGCTGTCCGCTCACCTCGTTTATTCAGTGGACAGACAGCTGCTGGCTAATTGGCCTGCCTCGTTACCCCTTCGGCTGGTCCGAGTAGGAGGCCTTGAGCAAAGCTCACCCAGCGTGACTTCAGCTGGATCAAGCTCTAAAAATAGAAAGCTCCGCTGCTGCAGAGCCCAGCTGGACGTCCAACCAGTAGATGCTCGGAGATAGGCCTGTCATCTCAAGGGTGGCTTGTGTTCCCTCTTAAAACTGGAGTTGGAATGACAGGCCGAGAGCGCTGGAGTCTGAGCCCATGACTGCTGCATGCAGGGCTGAATCCTGGCTGTAAATCATAGGCAGCAACAGCCTGAAACTGGGCAATCACAGGCCCTCAGATCTCCATCCAGTGGCCTGGGTAAGCCATTATGAGAAGGCTGCCTTCTCGGATGTAAGAATTCTGTGCCTCTGTATATAAGGCATACCTTCGCATAATCCATCCCTTTGTCTCATCCAGACGGTTGTATTCTGAAATTCTCTTCCAAGCCTCATGTCCCGATCAAGGGTTAAAGAGGATTCCATGTCATTTGAGAAAAGTGGCAGCCTGTCAGACAGAGGCAGTGTGGACCTGTGTGGAAGTCGCCTCCTTGGGATCCACATTCTGGCTCCATCCTTTATGTAAGGACGTCTGTAGCCCTGGGCGAGGTTTCCTCACCCAGTTTCATTGTCACCCTGAGACTTAGCCTCGTTGTCTGTAAAACATGGGCAATAAAAGTGCCAGCTTCATAGAGTGGAATTGGGACCAACGTGAGATAATCCAAGTAATACACTCAAGAGATTTAATAAGGTAAATCAGAAATTAGTGGAATATAAAACTATAAAATTAAAAAATAACACAGCCTTCAATTAAATAACAATCTTTTTTTCTTGAGAAGGGCAATAAAATAGATAAATATTTAGCTATTTAAAGTTAAAAAATAAATCATATAATAACTCAATGAGGGGGAAATAAGCAGTTACGAATAATATTTTTAGAGAATATACTTTCATTAAATTTTCAATATAAATCAAATTGATGACTTTCTAGAAAAATATGGAGTATCAAGACAGACTCCAGAAGACTCTGAAAAGAATAATAATCATGCAATAAGTTGAAGTCATTATTAAAGACCTGCCTATCTTTATAGAAAAGTTAGAAGTGATTTTCCAGTATATTCCACCAAGCTTCAAGGAACATGTCATTTCTCTGTTATTTAAATCCTTTCAGAGTGTAGAAAAACACGGAACGTTTTCCTACTCATTTTTTCAAGACTAGCAGAATTCTGACACAATCACTGATCAGGAGAATATCACAAAGCTTTGGATAAATCTCATCGTGGCCATAGATGTAAAAATCATAGATAAATATGTTTAGCTACTTAAAACAGGGTTATACACTGCACAAGAATAGCTCAACACTGGAAATCTATCAACGCATTGTTTTACATTTCCAGATTAAAAGCGACAACACTATGTGATCATCTCAATGGACAACCCCAATGCCTGTCAAGATAAGAATGGAAAGAAATCAACTTTCCTTTGATAGACAATGTTTACCAGGAAACTACTGCAAACAGCAGCCTGCATAGGGAAATGTCCGAAGCTTCCCCATTGATAGACCAGGACAGTGCCCGGCAGGCCACTGAAGCGACACTTGTGAAGGGACAACTTGTTAATTAGAGGAAGAAAGAGCATTAAGTAAACCAATATTCCCCCCACATATTCTTATCCTGTGCATAACTTGCAAATGAGACCTGTGCATACTTTTTAACCAAAGCAATCACCTGTTTTTGTGACATTGTTAAAAATGCTGCCTTCTAAGGAAGAAAAGATTTTTTTAGGCAATGATTTTTTTTCATAATTATAATTTATGACACATTCCTATGGAACAAAGCTCAGGACAGGAGCGGTGCTGAGTGAGTAAATTAATAGTTGTCAAGTGCATCATGGGACGTTTCTGTGGGCTCTTATGCTCTATGGAGGCCACTCCATCGACAGTGACCATGGGGCCCGAGTCTAGCATACTCATCCTGGGAGTCAACACACTACTGTGGAGAATTTAAAACAATCTGAAGTCTCATAGAGGCAGTTGTGGGAACCAGCACAAGCTTTGAGACATCGAAGAATTTTTTGACCTAAATTGAAGCAGTATTAAATCACTTTCATTTAACTGGTTTCCATTAGATCTGTTCAAGTTTTAGCCTTCTGGTTGAAAAGATTTAAAACAGTGGTTATTCTTAACTCAAGATCCATTCCCATGATTATGTTTATACTAGGGGCCCGGTGCACAAAAATTTGTGCACTCAGGGGGGTCCCCCAGCCCAGCCTGTGCCCTCTCCCAGTCTGGGACCCCTTGGGGGATGTCCACTTGCTGGTGTGCCTGGCCAGCCTGGGTGAGAGGCTGATGGCTGTTTGCAGGCTGGCCAAGCCCCCCAGTGGGGATCTTCACCCCAAGGGGGTGTGGCCAGCCTGGGTGAGGGGCTGAGGGCCGTTTTCAGGCTGCCCACAGCTCCCATTAACCCAACTTCCCAGCAAGGCTGGCTGAAATCAGGTTTCTGGAATTTATTTATCTTCTATAATTGAAACTTCATTGCCTTGAGCAGAGGCCTAGTCAAGCAACAAAGCCTCCTGTTTGCTTCAGCTCCGTGGCTTCTATAATGGAAACATTGTTGCCTTGAGTAGAGGCCCGGCTGGCCTAGGCAGGCAGTTTCAACTCCATTGCTGGTACAACGGAAGCCTCCTGTTTGTTCTAGCTCCATGGCTGCCAGCTGCCATCTTAGCTGGGTTGATTTGCATACAGCCACTCTGATTGGTTGGTGGGTGTGGCTTGGCTGATGGGCATGGCTTAGGTGTCTTGGATTGATGGTTAATTTGCATATTGCTCTTTTATTAGATTAGATTAGAGTTCTGTGCACCAGTGGGGTCCCTCGGCCGGGCCTGCAGGGATTGGGCCAAAACAGGCTCTCCAATATCCCCCGAGAGGTCCCGGGTGGTGAGAGGGTACAGGCCAGGCCAAGGGACCCCACTGGTGCATGATCAGGGCCAGGGAGGGATCGGGGGAGGATCGGGGGAGGACTCCAGGGCATATATGGCCTGTTTCACCCAGTCCCGATGGGCTGGACCCCAGCAGCAAGCTAATTTACCGGCTGGTGGTCAGTGCACATCATAGCAACTGGTCGAACGTTCGAAAGACCAGCTAGACACTTAGCATATTAGGGTTTTATTATATAGGATAGATTTCTAAGCTCATCAATATCCATATCTAGATCTAGCAATGTAAATATCTTGGCATGCTTATCTACCTCGAAGAAACTCCTTCCCCATTTCCACTCCATTGTTTTTCTAAAATTTTATTTCTGATTGTTATGCATATAATATCTTTCTCTTTGTCTCTCACTCTTTTAAAATGATTCCACTTAGATAAACTATTTGATCTCCTTTAATTCCTATATCTCTTACAGCACCCTTCAATTTATTTACTCTCTTATTTGCATACTTTCTTAAGTAATTTCTTTTAGTGAGATTGATATTAAAAGTCTTGTGAAGCCCATATGGTTGAAAATATTTTTATTATATCTTCATACTTAAGTGACAATCCCTGTGAATAAAAATGTCTGAATTTAAGTTATTTTACTTTGACAAAATTATTTAAATTCTTATTTCCAACTTGCTGCCAAATAAGATGATATAAGTTTGATTCTTTTGTGTTAAGTTTTTCTCTCTCTTATTTTTGGAAGCATTTTGAATAATTTCTTTATCTTTGACATTCTTAGATTTCATTAGAATGCATTTAGGCATGCTATGAGCCTTTTAAATCTAAATTACATCATTTTATTCAGAAAAGTTTATCAAGATTTTTGTAATGTTTTTCCCATCTATTCATTTTTTTGGCAACCTCGTTATCTGATACTTCTACTTATACCCTCCATATATTTTAACTTTTGCTTTATATTTAGTGTAAAATAAATTATTTTTTTCGTATTGCCTTCTAGTTACCCAAATGTCTATTAAATCTCAAATCTTTATCAATTCTATTTTTGATTCCATCTATTGGATTCCTTATTTCAGCTATTCTATTTTTTGTACTTAGTATTTTGTACTATCATCTCTAGTTCCTGATTTGTATTATTACTATCTCTATCTCTTGGAATATTTTACTTTGTTTTATATGGTTGGTGTGTCCATCCCAATTCTGTTTCGGGGGTTCCATGTTCTTCGGTTGGCAGTTTTTGTTTTATAACAGCCACATTCCTCAGGCAAATCAATATGCCAGACTGCACACTCTCGCTTCCCAAGGTTTGTCACTTCCCAATCAGGTCACATTTTCCAGGGGCGGGTTGAGGTTCAATCTGTCCCTCCATGTACATGAAAAGGAAGGGGGGCGGGGAGGATGCGATCCAGTTTGGAGAGCCCTTGACTGTGAAGACATTAGCAGTCACCTTTACTGGCTTCCATTCCAGCAAGCAAATCCTCTGTTCCTGGATGCACCTTTAGTCATGTCTCATGTGATGTCATAATTGGCCCAGGGAAAGGGTGTGTCACAGCGGGAGGAGGTGCAGGAGCGATTGCTCAAGGTGCACCGTCAGGCAACCCCTGTACTTCATCAGCTTACCATCCCAGGGAGTTTTCATCTTCTGACAGTACCTTGGCAAGTGATCCGGGCTGGGATGGCTAATGGTTATGGCCACAAGAGGAGAATTTACAATCCCTCTGAAATGTGGCCTCTCCCAGCTAGCCACCTTTGCTTCTAACCTTCCTTCCCCGGGATGTAGATGGTTGTCTTCTGCAGTCAGTTAACCAACACACTGGACCTTCAGAGCTCATACAGACCTAACTGGTTTCTGATGGCTTCTGAATTGGGCCAGAAGCAAGGAAAGAATTCTGTGAAAAGGGACAAGGACAAACCATGTCAGAAATGGAAGGGGCAAGCCTAACCCACGGAGCCAGCCAGTTAAAACTGAGACTGGGAGCCCGGCCGGTGTGGCTCAGTGGTTGAGCATCGACCTATGAACCGGGAGGTCACGGTTCGATTCCCGGTCAGGGCACTTGCCCAGGGTGCGAGCTCGATCCACAGTGTGGAGTGTGCAGGAGACAGCTGATCAATGACTTTCATTGATGTTTCGATTTCTCTCTCCCTCTCCCTTCCTCTCTGAAATCAATTAAAACCCAACCAAACAAACAAAACAGACTGGGCAAGTGACTGGGACATGTCGTCTGGCCAGGAATGGCAGGGCAGTTGAATTCTTCCATAGGACTATCTTAGCCTAGAAGACTTAGCTGGTTTCGGGAACAGTTGATGTGGTATGTGGGAGAGGCCTTTCGGACTTATGAGGCGCTTCATATACACATTATCTCTTTGAATCCTTCCAATAGTCCTTTGCAAGAAGCCAAGCTGGCAGAAGTCCCATTTTACAGATGAGTAGGTCAAGGCTTGATGGCTTCCCCTCACCACATTGCTGGCATGGGGCACAAACAGTCTGTAAACACTGACCTTTCGGCAGCTCCACAGACAACCGCACACTCGCTTTGTATGAGAATGTGACCTCCCTTATCAGCAAGGAAACACAAAATTGGTGAAGGCTTGCTGAGTCATGTAGACAGCGAGGAGTACCCAGAGTGTAGAATTACCCTACGAAAAGTATCTGCCGGGATTAGGGCCAGCTGAAGAGTTAGCCTTAGGTCCAGAGAGGTGGGGAGAACTCAGTGGAAGGCAGAGGAAGGAGGGAGAGAGAGAGAGAGAGAGAAAAGGGGAGGGGAGGGGCGAAGAGAGAGTGATCTCAGCAAGGGCTATTTTCAGAGACTCCTTTCCTGCGAGTTGTGTCCACGAGATAATAAAAGCTAACCCTTTTATTAGGCTGCAAGTTTTTAAACAGGAAAGCAGGTCCTTTGTTTGTTTTCTGACCCAGTCTCCCCCTCTACACACACACCCACCTCCCATAATGCAGTTTGCCCAGCACACTAACCTTGCATTTCTTGGAGCACGACCATCAGATATTTCTGGTCTCTCCTGTGTGGTTTGTTTACTGGGTTACAGTTGGCTTAATCTTATCAGTTCTTCGGAGCAAGATGCTCTGAGCAATTCTCCTGAAGTTTGTCTCTTAGCACGCAATTCCCACTCCTTGCTACCTCATTAATGTCAGAAATGCTGAGGTGAGGTGCTTGCCAAACTGTGGCTCCTAGGAAAAAGAGAGAGAGGCAGAGAGAGAGAGAAAGAGAGATCATTTCTGTGGCTACCGACATGTAGCATTTCCTTCCTTCCCTCCCTGTGACCTCTTCAATATAAGGAGGAATGATGTCCTCCTAATAGATTTCAGCCTAAAGCATAAAGCATAGTCCAGAGGAGCACAAAAGAAACACAGACAAGGAACAAAACTATTGGACATTATGATTAAAAGTTACTCTAAAGACAGGTCTTATGGACCCAGCTTGACTCCTGTCCTCTTGGTCTGCTGGGCCTGAAGGTTTAGCTTTGTGTGTGGCGGGAGGGGAAGGCCTGTGTTGGAAGGTGGGGGTGTGGCTCTGAGAGATGGAGGATGGGGAGAGGGAAAGGAAGGAGGGAAGAGGTGGGTTTCTGTCTCTGATGATTTAATGTTGGATGGGGAAGCCACTAAACACCAGGAGGATGACAATGTCATATAAAGGGGAGTCCAGTGATGGCACCCCCCAGTTGTACCTTTCGTGTAGCCACGGCCACACCTAGTGCGGAGGATGAGCAGTGACTAATCCTCTGAGGCACCAGTGTGGGTGCAGCTGGGGTGAACCGTGGGGTGGATTGGGGAAAAGCTGAGCGAGCTTGTCTCATTGTAATAGCAACACCCAACAACCGCATAGCTCACGGGGTGTGTTGGCTGTTATCTTAAAAATCCTAAGTGCTTGACATATATTAAATCATTCATACCCGAACATACCTCTTCAGGTGGGGACTATCATAGCTCCATTTTACAGGTGAGAAAACCGAGGTGAAGAGAAGTTGTGTCACTTTGCCCGCAGATACACAGCTAAGGATGGGATTGGGATTAAAACTCAGGAAATCTGGCTCTTGAGTGTGGGGTCTTCACACCACATTCCATGACTTCTCCAGGCTGAACAAGGGTGTTCATGCTTCTGTTAGCTGGAGTAGTGAGAAGTAAATACAGTAGTATGCTTTCAGCAACATGGGGAAATGGTTAAGTAAATTAACATACAACCTAAGTTTTAGAGGCAGGAAATTTTACATTTTAAACTGATATTTAATAGCAAAGGAAAGTCTCTATGAGATGGCATTGAAAGGAAAAAACACAATTTGAAAGAGCAGAGTGCGACAGTACTTTGCTTAACAACAAAGACTTTCATTCCTCTATCTGTATCGTCTGCCTCTGAATAGATAAACATAGAGGAAAAATAGAAAGAAATATACCCACATGTCTCCCATGGTTATTTCCAGACAGTGGGATGAATGGCAAGTTTTATTTTCTTCTTTACATTTTTACATATTTACCGTAAAAAAACCCCACACATCTGCACATAATATCTAATCTAATAAAAGAGTAATATGCAAATTAACCCTCCAAATCACCTAAGCCATGCCCACCAGCCATTCGGAGTGACGATATGCAAATTAAGCCAGCCAAGATGGCGTTTAATTTGCATGCACAGGCGCCAGAGCTAAGACTGAAGACAGCCTAGAAGGAAGCCAAGTGCAGAAGGGAGCAAAGTGGCAGAGAAGGGAGGGAGTGAGGCAGCTGAGATGGGAGGGAACAAAGTGGGGGAGACAGGAGGAAGTGAGACAACAGAGAGGGGAGGGAGCTGAGGCAGCAGAGACTGTGGAGACAGAAGGGAGCAAAGCAGCAGAGAAGGGAGGGAGCCGAGGCAGCAGAGTTGGGAGGAAGCGAGGCAGCGGAGAAGGGAGCTAAGCCTGCCTCAGCGGGCTTCGCTCCCTTCTCTGCTTCGTTCCAGCTCAGGAAGCCCTATTCTTGCAGGAATCTTCCTGCAATGGGCCTCTAGTATTTATAATAAAGAAAAATTCCACTGTGTAGGGCAGTGATGGGGGTGAGTCTGAGTCTTCTCTCCCGTTCAGTGGAGTCCATTCTGAGACCGCTGTCCTCACTGCTGGCTGCCCTTCATGGAGGGGTAGGGGGTTCTTCTTGCACACCCTGGCCCATCCCCAGCTTCCCCACCCCACCCCACCCCACCCCAAAGCTGTGGTCTATAAACTCACCTCTGCCCACAGAAAGGAGCTCCATGGTGGACTCTGGGGGGTGCAGACTTCTTTGCAATAAGGTTGCTCACCCCCTCCAGGATGCCTTGCCGTTGGGTTTGGTGTATCGATTTCTGCTCACAGAGCAGAGATAGTCCCTGGAGGCTGAATTAAGGGAGGCATGATGATTTATTCTTACTGATTTTAGAGAGGGAGGAAAAGAGGGAGGAGGAGAGAGACAAAGACAGAGAGAGGGAGACATTGACCGGTTGCCTCCTGTACGCGCCCCGACTAGGGGATCAAACCCGCGACCTAGGTATGTGCCCTGACGGGGAATCAAACCCACGACCTTCCGTTGCAGTCAGCTGAGCCACACCGGCCAGGGCACATGAGGATTTAATTAAATGGTTTAACATACAGGGTAACGGGTAGAGAATGTATTTACATGTGAGGCAAAGGGAGAGCAACGACAAACGAATATGAAGCCTTTACGTCCATAGACACTTGTTCATTTCTGCAGGGTTGTTGATGGCTTATGGATGAAAGGCGTCTTGGGGGCCTTCGCACACCGATCATTATACAGCCGCTGAGGAAGAGAACTCCCCCTCCCCCAACCCTTACCTTCTGTTGAATGTTACTTTGGTAAAGACGGAAGAAAGACCACTTCCCTCTCCCTGCTATTTGTGGGATTTTCTTTTAGTGTCATGGAACCTGAGTCTGTCCTGTGATTGAAGCACATTTTTCTCCTTTTCTCATATTCAGCAAAAGCAACCCCTGAGGGCAGCTGGCCTTTGCCTCTCCGGGGTGAAGAAGGCCTGAATGAATGGCTCTGTTCCCGACTCTTCTAAGGAGACATTCAAGTGCATAAAATTTTAGAGCAAATAGGGCCCGGGCAGATTCTAGAATCCCCGAGCCACCCACAAGGTCCTCGGGGATGAGTGTTGGGGTGACTGCCCCATCCTCCGGAGGGCCATACGGAGGTCCAGGTGAGGAAGAGGGAGGGAGAGGCGCTGGCCAGGGACCGACCCCTGGTCTGGCTGTGAGCTCCCCCAGCCACCTGGCCTCACAACTACTATAACCAGTTACTTACTGGGAGGCTGCACCGGGAGTTTGCCATCCTCGGATAGCAAGGAGCTGGGCCCTGAGGACTGACGGCCAGTCTGCAGAATTGTGTTCCATTTATTTACTGGGAGGACCGGAATGTCCTACAGCCCAGGCCAGATGTCGGACTAGCCTAGCCGTCTCCCGGCAGCCCCTGAGCCAAAGTCCTCGGTGCCTCTGGGCCCACAGACATAAATCATTGATTTTCTATGAATTGGGGATTAGTGCGACATCGTGTGCTTTCTATTAATAGACCTTCATAAAGGCTGCAGGTGCAGCCGGGCTGGTCTTTGATGTGGCACTTTACTCGTCCCCTTTCCAAATCCTCATGATCCAACCCTCATAAAAGAAACCCCGGGGGGTTATTGATTGAGAGGCCCTCGGGGACCCCTAAAAGCCTGCTCTCAGAGGCCGGGCTGCCCCCAAGGTGCGGCTGCAGACCTGGGACTGCAGTCCAGGTGTGGGGGTCCCACTGCACCACCTGGGGACGGCATCAGCTCCTCATGGGTGGAGGCTGGGGGTTGGGGGACTGAGAGGGGGCGGGGCCTCAGGGTAGAGAGTCCAGGGCCACACCCCCATCTCCCACTCCTTCATTCCACCCCCAAAGAGGGTAGAGTTCCCTCTTATTAAAGGTCTTGCTTAGTAAGACAGCATTCTTTGGAGCTATACATTGAGGCGAATTCTCTTCCTCTGATCAATCAATGTGCATGAAATCATTCAATTTCTTTCAGTCATCTTAATTGAAGTTAAAAGTCATTCGTAGGCTTACTTAATTTCTTTATTGTAATCACATTTCTGTGCTGGTTTTCTGTCTGCCCCCTCTCCCTTTCAGTCACTGCCCTGGGCCACCAGGTGGTTTCTTTGTCAGGCCACGCCCATGTTCATAACATCTTCCTGAGGTTCCCATGCCTTCCCCTCCCCTCTAGTCTCTGAGTCAGATGAACAGGTATCTGGCGGCCTTTAGGACTGTCCTTCCCACACTGAGAGGCACTCGTTCCATGGAGTTAGGAAACCTTGCCATCAGGCCGCCTGATTCCTCTCCCAGTCCATTTCGGCCCTCCATAGTCACTCAGAAATATGCAAAAGAAAGCAGACTCACCCATGTTCTTCTCAGTGGCTGTGATTTTTATCTCTGAATGACTTCTGCCCGGCCTGAAATGCCACACAAATGGAGGCACAGAGCATGTCTTTCCTGTGTCTGGTGTCTTTTGCCCCATAGGCATTTGTAACGTATCCATGTTATGTTCTGTGTCAGTAGTTTAGTGATTCCCAAAGTGGGCCACCGGGGGTCCCTCAGACCCTTTCCAGGAGTTCCATGAGATCAAAGGTATCTATAATTATACAAGAGTGCTATTAACCTTTTGCACTCTTATTCTCTCATGACAGTATGGTATAATCTCTCTCTCCCTCTCCCTCTCCCTCTCCCTCTCCCTCTCTCTATATATATTACTATATGTGTGTGTGCATGTATATACACATAACATGCACACACACATAGTAATATACATATATCCCATTGATTCTAATTGATTCTGTTTCTGTGGCAGACTCTAATGCAGGTGCTCTACAAATAAATAGGACCCATTCACACATCTAAAACGCCTCTCCCTTTTCTTCTGAGAGCAGATGTGTAGTGCCTGCCAAGGTCGTTCAGCGGTCACGGACTCTCTCCTTCACCCACAGACTGAAAGATTTCAGTGAAAGTGGCTAAAAACGTGGCTCAGTATTTGCTCACCTTCGAAAGACTTACACAGTGCCACCTAAACACAATGATCCAACAGAGAAGTAAAACTTGATTCTTGTTTTTTGTTTTTGAAAGTATATTCCTGTAACAGCGACGTGCAAACAACTCACCGCCAAACACTAAAGACCAAACACTCAAGGTTCTTCAACGCTATCTTGCTATCTCGTACCCCCCTACTGTGCTGCCAGAGCTCCCCAAATTTTGGAGATAAACAGTATTTCCCTTTGGGGGTCCCTCGCAACAACTTGCTTCTAAGGCGTTTCCTTTGACAGCGCCGAGTGTGACAAGGGGCCCAGGCTCACGTCACTCCAACTGCTTCGCTTCCCTGTGGACACCTCCTGCCTTGTCATCCGTGTGAAATAACAATCACAGGCTCATTACAGAGAATCTTTGAAGGAGCCAGTCTCTTGGCTCTTGGCATTGAAGGCGACCGTGACATAGATCCTCATTTCTCTCTTCCCCATGTGGACAGTCTTAGCTTTGAGAGGTTTCCACTAGATCTCAGATTCCCTCATTTCCATCAGGGAACCCTGGTGGAAAAGGACAGGCGTGGAGGCACGGGGGCTCATCTGACCCTGGTCCTGCAGGCGACACACAAGTCTTCCCCACTTTGCACCAGCCCTTCCCCCTTCCTCGTGCCAGTGGGACACTGAAGGCCTTGCTCAGCCCTGCAACGGGGAGACCCCCACTCCTGGCGTAGATTCCTCCTCCAGCCAACCTTCTCGGAGGACCACGGCTCCCTTTGGCTTCTCAGCTTTCTGTTGTATATTTTTTAATGACGGACTGTTCATTGTTTCAAAGCTTTCTTCCCAAGTCTGCTGCTGGACAAGGTGTCTGACTAAATTACATTCTGTGACGCACGCTGACCACAAGCCAATAAAAGAATAACCAGATAAGCAGTGGGTAGGTTTTTCATCAGAAAACTATATTGAACTGGAGATAGTAAAACCCTGCATAACTACCTGCAGATGCTAAAAATCTATAAAGGTATAGTCTGGGTCGTCGTGGCTTACCTCCTTAATAATACGTTCGCCTTTGTTTTGTACATAGCTTTATTATTGGACTTAATAAACTATCAGTTTTATGATGTACAGTACATAACTCCTGGAGTTTTACGACAGTAACTAGAATCCCAGCACAGTTGTGAGAGACAAAAGAGATTATTTCAGTGGGGATATTCTGAAATACAAAGAACTAAAAACAAGTGTGTTGAAAACACTTATTTTTACTAAGCAATCTGACTTTTTTGGGCGGAAAAAAAGGAATATATCACCATTGATCATCACTATTCACTTCTCAATTCCTTAAGGTGGTGTCCTATATGATATAGACCTACATGGATCCTTAAAACATTGAAGCATTTTATGGATAAGACTGTTATAATTTCACCAAATCAGTGTGAAATGAAACCTAAGAGGAAGACGGGCTGTCGGGAAAAATGACACCCTCACCCTACCTCAAACTTCTTGTAGAAACACTGGCTACAAACACCGGGAAGGAGAGAAAATATCTCAGGGTCTTGATGAATTTTGCAGACTTTCCTATACTCCACAGTCTAGTTAAGCAGGTGATTTGGGCATTGAATGTCTGATGTGGTTTAGGCAAAAAAGACAGTTGGCTGTCATACTGCTTGCTGTTACTCTTGAGAATGCTCCGTGGAAGCTGGGGTGCGAGGGGAAATCAAGATGTTGGTGTGTTGAATTTGGCGTATGGAATTAAACTGTGGGGCCACATGCAGAAGGATTACTTACTGGGTTTATTCCTTTGTGTCTCTCTAAGATGACACGTACCAGAGTTGGACTCTGTGGCGAAAAACCATCCACTTCACGAGTACAATAGTTAGTGTTTGTTGAGACGTGCTATGTTCTGAAGACCCTTCTAAGACTCTTGCATGTAGGTAAAATAAGACTGTGATATTTTATACAATAAAATGTGGGTTCGTTGAGTCCTCACAACAGAACCCTAGGAGGAGCGCACTATAAACTCTAGGTTAAGGGGGGTGAGGGGACCATTGAGTCGCAGAGGTTGCGTAACTGGTCTGAGATGACCAGGAAGTGCAAGAGCAGGACTTGAACTCGGGCTGTCTGACGCCCTGCCCTTGAGACATGCAGCCATGCTGAGCCGCCTTCCTCCTCTGAGCGGCTCAGCAGCACCTGGGAAGATGAAACAGGTAAGCGACCAGGACCACAGGCACTGAGGCCATGACGCGTGGTACTTCAGTGGGTGTCTCTGTAAAATCTAGGAAGCAAAGGCGAGGCACACCTCTGCTAGGAGACAGCCAGATAGCCTTCCCACAGCCTGAATGATTCTAAGCCTAAGAAAGAGGGAGAGGGAGAGAAAGCCGGGCTGCATGGCACGAGTGGAGGGGTGGCTGGTGGCTTTAGGCACCAGTATTGGTTTCACGTGGTTTCGCTACCTTCAAGGCTACGACCAGGGTCCAAGCCCCATCACCTCTCATCAGGACTCTTAGCGTAGCCAGACTCTCCTGGTCTTTCTCTTCCATTCTTGCCTCTCTCTGATCTTTGCCTGGACAGCGACCAGAGTAAACTTTCACAGCCCAGAGAAAAATGTGGGGATTCTGCTGTTTGAGATCCTTCAGTGGCCCGAGCTGAGAATAAATCAAATGTTTTGCAAATGTCCCAGAAAGCCCTCCACATCACACCCCTGCTCCTGCCACTCCTGCCACTCGCTCCAACCACGCGGGTCCCTGTGCTATGCCTCCTAGATGCCAGCGGCTGTCTTTGCTAGAGTGCTCTTGCTTTGTATGTTCATGTTGCTTCGTCCTTCCTCCATGAGGGTGTCTGTTCAAATATTGCCCTGGGAGATGTTCCTCCTAGCCTTGTATGAAACAGCTGATTCCCCCTCTCTCTATACTCTCCCCTGCGCCTCCTTTATTATTTTTCACATCACTAGCTATAGTACTGTGATACTTGGCATCATATGGATATGTTCATTGATGGTCTGTTGAGGTTGTATGCTCCGTGAGGGACAGGGACTTGATCTGTTTTATTTAAAGTTGTAGTCGTGCCCTAGTCGGCGTGGCTCAGCTGGTTGAGTGTCATCCCATGCGCCAAGAAGTTGCTGGTTCGATGCCTGGTCAGGGCACAGTTCAATCCCCAGAAGAGAGAATTTAGGAGGCAGCCCATTGATGTTTCTCTCTCTCTCCCTCTCCCTTCCTCTCTCTCTCTCAAATCAACAAAAACTTATTTTTTAAAATTTCCGTCTAGCTGTTGAGATCTTGGCACACAATGGATTTCCCAAGAAATGCTTGTTGCACTTCTGCTCAGTAAGAGTAGTCTCTGAGCTTTGGAGCTTGCAGCCCTGTGGCCGGCTCAGGATGTGTGCGGCTGGTGGTGAGTGGTAAAAAAGGGGTCTGACTCCTTGTCCAGTGCTCCTTCTACTCCCTCCCACCCACTCCCATTCCCGTGGCTCCTGAGTAGATCTGGGTCAGGAAAGTAGCTGTTTGGGGTATAGAAGCCTACGAGGGCTTCACCAGGAAATGGTCTGGGGTCCAAAGCGAAGCTGGTGCAGTACATGGACTGCGCTCCAGAAACCCCACTCAGCCAACGTCGGACCCTCCCTCTGAAATGTGGCTGTAAATTAGGGACCTGCGGATCGCCCTGGGCAATTACGGTGTTCCTGGCGCAGGGCTGTCGTTAGCCATGCTTCTGGGCACCAGCTTGTGGCCGTTGGCTCCGGGCCAGCTGGGGAAACTGCCTTCCCGGAGAGGACACAGGTTCCAGGGGATAATTAGGCGGAGTTTTGCCAGAGTTTGTTGATGTGAATGTGCTAGAGATTAGCCTTTTCCCCTCTCCTGGTGGAGTCACCACCAGAGGAGCAGGTGGGAGGCTCATGGGGGGATGTGAAATGAATACTGTGTTTCCTGGCCCCGCCTCTGTTGTGTTTGCATGGAGGATTTCCCCAGAATCTTCAAACACATTGCAAGCACCTTTCCCCGCCCAGGTCTGTTTAGTTTAGTCTAAAACCTCAGGCCCAAAGGGATCGGAGCCATCCAGGTTTTCCAAAGGAATCTGTCTCCCTCTTCCCCTCTCCCCCTCCCACCCCCCGTTTGTGGGAAAGGACCCCGCAGCAAACATCTGGGAAATGGAACCGTTAAAAGCAGTATGAAGTACAACCCAAGCCTTTCAAAATAGCTGTGAAACCCCAACCGCAGCAGCGGCTCAGACTCCACATGCTGGCTCAGCCTTAGTCCATGTCCGAGAGGCACACCGGCAGCAGGACTGCTGCCACTCGCAGCTGGGTCTCTATTCAGGGCTTCCTGCGGGGCCAGCGATGGTTTTCATAAGGTTTCTCTCCTCATGGGTGCTGAGGTCCCTAGAGCTGACTTCTGGGTATCAGTTGTCAGTCTACAAACAACAACAAATGGATTGGTCCCTTTCTTTTATTTATATATTTTTTTATTTCAGAGAGGATGGGAGAGGTGCAATCATCAATGATGAGGAAAAACAAAACAAAAAACCCCGTAAACAAACAAGTAAATAAATAAGTAGAAACATCAATGATGAGAGAGAATCACTGATCGGCTGCCTCCTGCATGTCCCCACTGGGGATCGAGCCCACAACCCGGACATGTGCCCTTGACTGGAATCGAACCAGGGACCCTTCAGTCCACAGGCCGACGCTCTATCCACTGAGCCAATCCAGGTAGGGCTGTGTTCCTGTTCTGTAGAGATCTTGCAGGATGCTTCACCAAGGCTTTGTGGAAACCCGCATTTTCTCCTTTCTCATCACCCCTTTGTCCTAAGGAACAGCACCCCCCCCTCCCAAAACACACTGTGTCATGCAGATCCATCGTCCATAAGAAAAGATCTGGATGCCTTCTAGTCCCACTCGTTCAGCTGCAGGAGGAGTCCACAGTGAGGATGCAGGGAGATGGGTTTGTTTGTTTATTATTTGTGTGTGTGTGTGTGTGTGTGTGTGTGTGTGTTTTACTGTCTCATCAGAGTCCCGCCCAGGGAACCCCAGCCTTGGCTTCAGCCGGCTTCTCAGCCACTGGTTTAGATTTCAAAACCCTTGTTTATAGGGATTTATTTGGAAAAATAAAGCCTTAAAATAGAAGTCCAGGCTTATCATGTGAAGACCTTTTCCTACCAACTTATAAGCAACCAACTGCTTGGTTTATTTTTCCTTCTCTGTGAGATGGAGCCCATTCCGACAGGAAGCTGATGTCAAGTATTTGGACCAACAGCTAAGATCCGAAGACCAGCT
>PVJC01031940.1:0-20250 GCA_004026665.1 Murina feae | reverse complement strand
GGGACCAGGCCAACAAGGGAGGAGAGTTGGGGGGACCAAGCTGGCAGAGGAGGGCAGTTGGGGAGGACCAGGCTGGCAGAGGAGGACAGTTAGCGGAGACTCGACTAGCAGAGGAGGGCAGTTGGGGGGGACCCAGTCCGGCAGGGGAGGACAGTTGGGTGAGGACCCAGGCCTGCAGGGGAGGGCAGTTGGGGGGGGCACAGGCTGGCTGGGTGGACAGTTGGGGGGACCAGGCTGGCAGAGGAAGGCAGTTGAGGGGGGACCATCTTGGCAGGGGAGGGCAGTTAGGGGCAATCACGCTAGCATAGGAGCAGTTAGGCGTTGATCAGGCTGGCAGGGAGTGGTTAGGGGCAATCGGCAGGCTAGAGGTTGGGAGCCAGCAGTCCTGGATTGTGAAAGGGCAGACAGACATCCCTCAAGGGGTCCCAGATTGGAAAGGGTGCAGGTTGGTCTGAGGGACACCCCTCCCCATCCCTACTCTGTGCACCAATTTCATGCACTGGGCCTCTAGTAATCAAATAAATGTTGTTTTAGGCTCAACATTAATTTGTAGGTATTCAGACCTTGTGGATATCCTGAGATAGCTATCTGTGATGTCAGTGGCTTCTCATTCTTGAGGCGTCTTTGATAGGCAGATGACTTGGTTAGGCACCTGATCAGGTCCCTTCTGATGATGCTGGAGAGAGTCTTTAATTGATGTCTTTTCCAATGGACAAAATCTGTTTGTAAGTCATGGTCTTTGAAGTCTTTATTTCCCAGGAGCATGCTATGAAATGAATCAGTTACTAACTTATTAATTTCTTTAAGCTAGTTAATAATTATTCAGAATGTTTCTTTTTAGTCAGGTTCTTATGTCCCTTCATCCAGATGCTTAGGATGGCCAGAGACTAATGAGGAGAAAGGCTAAGTTTACCAAAAAGAGTAAGTTGAGGAGCATTATAGGGAGAGTTTCTGGCCAAGAAGACTCAATTTTTTAGAGCAGTTTTAGGTTCACAGAAAAACTGAGGGGAAAATACAGAGATTTCCCACATAACCTTTGCCCTTAAACCATCCGAGGTCTGTAGTTTGCATTACAGTACACTGTTGATGGTTACACACTCTATGGGTTTAGACAAATGTACATATAATGACATGTATCCATCATTATCTTATTATACAGAGTAGTTTCACTGCCCTAAAAATCCTATACTCTGCCTAACCCCTAAAAATCCTGTTGTTTCACTGCCCTAAATTAAAATCCTGTACTCTGCCTATCTACTTCTCCTCTCCTGAATTTTCAGATAGGGTGTTAAAGGAAAGCCTCTCTAAGGAAGAGCATGTTTGAGATAAGACCTGAATGATAAGGAACCAGCCATGCAAAGATTTGGGGGAAGACTGTTTCCAGGTAGAGGAAATAGGCTAGTACAGAGATCTGAAGGTAGGAATTAGCTTTTCTTTTTCTCCTCTTCCTCTTCTTTTCAATTCCCTCTTTGTTTTTTTTTTAAGGACTGAAAGAAGCCAGTGCAATCCTATCTAATAAAAGAGGGAATATGCAAATTGACCATCACACTCTCACAAGATAGTGATGCCCACAGCGAAAGTGGGGCTGGCCACTCCTCACGCCTGCCTCTGGAATCCCCTAAGCTCTGCTGGGGCCTCGGGGCCTCCTGCACCTCCCACTGACTGAGGCGCAGGCAAGCCTTGGATGGTGGCTGTGCAGCTGCCCAGGGCAGGCTTGAGGTGCAGGCAAGCCTTGGATGGTGGCTGCCTAGCTGCCCAGGGCCAGCCCGAGGCTCAGGAAATCAGGGCTGGCCAAGGCTTGCCCTGCTGGCAGTGGTGGCAGCAGAGGTGGGGGCATCGCCAGGTTGCCTCCCGCCCCTGAGGAATCCTAGACTGTGAGACAGGGCAGGCTGGATTGATGGACACCCCCCCCCCCACTCCAGTGCATGAATTTCGTGCACCAGGCCTCTAGTTAGGGTATAATGAGAGGGAAGAGTGAAATGAGATGATGTCGGTGGACCAGGCAGGGACCAGATTATATAGGTGTGCAGAAGGAATTTAGATTGTATCTTTTAAAAAGATACATATTTTTATTGATTTCAGAGAGGAAGGGAGAAGGAGAGAGAGATTCATCAATGATGAGAGAGAATCATTGATTGGCTGCCTCCTGCACGCCCTACACTGGGGATGAAGCCCACAACCCGAGCATGAACTGTGACCAGAATTGAACTGTGACCTCCTGGGTCGTAAGTCTGTGCTCAACCACCGAGCCATGCCATCTGGGCTAGATTGTATTTTAATAAAATTCACTGGAAAGTAGGCAGACTTTGGTGTGTTTAAACAATAGGAGACATTGGTGATTTTGAAAAGATCACTCTGAATGTGGAAGATTGTGAGAAGACGGAAGGAAAAAAGCCTGTTGGAATGTTATAGGTGAGAGATGGCGTTGGCTTGAAACAGTGGTAGGAGCAGCAAAATGGAGAGAAATGGAGGTCAAGCTAGCAGGACATCCTGATGGATTAGATGTGGGGAGTGAGGAAAAGAGGAATTAATTACTGGATGTTTTAATTGAGCTAAAACAGATTTATAAGGCAAGAGTGAGGAGTAGGTTTAAAGGTGGTGCAAATCAAGAGTTCTGTTTTGGAATGTGAGATTTGAGATTCTTATTGTCTTGGAAGAGATATTAAGTAGACAATAACTAAATCACTGTGACTTTATGTTTAAAACTGACATGAATCTAAAGAATTTTGCAGCATCAAGGAATTTCAGGCTAAACAACTTGACTGGAATTAAAAATGGCAAAAAGTTCTGTTTATAATAGTTACTACATGAGATAGTAAAATGTTTTGTTCAGAATTTGCACACCCAGTCTTTTGTGTTAATCACATTAATTGGTTGTCTATTTCTTGTTATATTGTGTATTTTTGTTTGTCATCTTCACTTAATAATGTCCTCTAAGTATTTTTTTTGTTTCACTAATATATAATCAAGTGAATGATTTTTTTTTCATCCTTACATGAATGAACTCATATTGCCCTGAAAACCTGTATTTGATTTTCCTTTAATATTAGAGCTAACCCAAAAGCCAGAACAAAAGAACCATTTCTTTCCTTCCATCTGCTTTACAGGTTTTTGGTGAGGAATCGAGAGGATCTGATCCATAGATTGAGGAATGTTAGAGCTGAAAAGGCTCTCTGGAACCCTCTTGTTTACTTATCTCAGTTTATCGATGAGGAAATTGTGTTTTTGTTCCTGATGAAAATTCTTCATTGTGTATTGTTTCTTTTTGGAAGAAGTTCTTTGCTAAAAAACAGAAGATGTTTTATGAAGAGACCAGTACAACTGCCTGTGCTATGCACTTGGGAGGTGGTTTCAGTAGAAAACTTATTGGATCATTTAAGCATTGAAATCTCTTTTTTTGCTCTGGTCTTTCCTTGGCCCTTTCTCTCCATTCATTATCCTATATTTAGTCTATATGTAGTACTGTCCCTTGCTACTAATTTCAGGGTTATTGATATAGAGTAATCATGGGAATTAGAAAAGAAGGGGGTAGAGTTACCAAAAATTGTGATTTTGAGGCTGAAATTAAAGACACAATATTAACTTCCTATCTTCAAGTGACTTGAAGAGTTCCATATATGGACTTTTTGTTTCAAACAAAGTTTTTTAGAGAAAGGACTTATTTCTTACAATTTCCAGTTTTGAAGTGGAACTATCTGACCTGTTAGCAACTAGAGTGTATCCTTTTAAATCTTTAAAAATATGTTTTTATTGATTTTAGAGAGGAAGGAAAAGGCATAACAATAAAAAAGATAGAAATATTGATGAGGGAGAAACATTGATTGGCTGTCTCCTGCATGCCCCCTACTTGAGATTCAGCTGGTAGCCTGGGCATGTGCCCTGACTGGAATCTTGGTTTATGGATAATGCTCAGTTGCTGAGCTATACCTGCCAGGCCTAAATAATTGTAATAATGCCTTAAATTTGTATGTAGCACTTCCATACATGTTATTTCATTTACTTCTTAAAACTGCACTGTGAAGTAGAAGAACAGATATGATCTCTTTTTGAAAGTGAAATGAAAGTAAAATTTAGAAAGCTTAGAGTAATTTGCCCACGGTCACATGGCTGAAAGAGCATGTGCTGTCTTCTGATTGCTCTTTCTGCTGAACAAAGCTGCCTTTGTGACAACTGGCGCCAGATTGATTTCGAGTTTCTCAATTCCAAGCTCTGCCCCTGAGTATTTATGTTGAGCCCAGAGGTTAGATTCAGTAGTTGGTACTTGTTTTTTTTTGCTGGAATTGTTGCTACACATTTTTTTTTCCTGTTAAACAAGATGAATTTTGCTTCTAAGATGCATTCTAGCCTTTTAATGGATTTTGCTTATTTTGAAAATAAATAGACCAAATGTATCATGGTACAGTCCTTCATATTTTTAATGATTTTGCATCATTTTCTTTGAGTATTTGTTTCCCTTTTTTTAAGATGTAGAATTTAACTAGATTGCGTGGATTTAAATATATGGTCGTTTCCCTTAGACCCCCTAATTGCATTGAATGCCAATTGTCTATAGGATAAACGCCTAATAGGAAAGCAACAGGGTGATGTTTTGTTAAAGTTACAAACAAGTTAAGTAAAATCCCAAATAGGTTTAAAAGTAGTTATATGAATTACAGAGTGATACATCTTTTTGTATAGGCATTTACTAACAGGTTCCTTTAAGTCTATTAGGAGTTCTTGTGGCTCTTTAAAGAAAATAAATATACAAATGCCAGGATTTTATTCCAGACCTATTGAACCAGAATCCTTGGGTCCTGGATTTATGTATTTTTTTAAAATATATTTTTATCGATTTCAGAGAGGAAGGGAGAGAAAGAAATAGAAACATTAATGGTGAGAGAAAAATGGATTGGCTGCCTCCTGCATGCTCCCTGAGGATTGAGCCTAAAATCCAGGTATGTGCCCTGACTGAGAGTTGAACTGTGACCTCCTGGTTCATAGGTCGACACTCAACCACTGAGCCATACTGGCCAGGCTGGATGTATGTATTTTTAAAAAGCTTCACAAGTGATGACGATGTCACTGCTGTTTGAAAAAGAAGTGCCTAAAGTAATTCTATTTTATTTAAAGCAGTTAATGTATTAAAAACTTCTTAGGAACATGCTTTACAAAAAGACAAATCTCTATATGTTCTCTAAAGAATATTTGGGAAATAAAGTTAGATTTATTTATTTGTTATTTGTTAAAGGAAATGTCACATTTACTCATAGTTGACTCTTAAAAAAATTGAGATAATTCATATATAAAATTTACCAATTTAAAGTGTACAATTCATGGTTTTAGTATATTTACAGAATTGTGCATCCACCACTACATTCTGATTTTAGAACATTTTTTCATCCCCAAAAGAAACCTCTTATCCATTAGCTGTCACTCCCTATCCCCACTGCCCTACCTTAGGCCACTTCTAATCTACTTTATGTTTTTTCTGGATTTGCCTGTTCTGGACTTTTTAAAAAATTAATCCTCACCAGAGGTTATCTTTTCCATTGATTTATTTTTATTTTTTTGCGAGAGTGGAAGGGAGAGGGAGAGACAGAGAGAAACATCGATAATAGTGAGACACGTTGATAGGTTTCCTCCCACATGCATTCCAGGGCCAGGGATCGAGCCTGCAATGGAGGAACGTGTCCTTGACCAGAACTGAACACTTGACCCTTCAGTCTGAGGGATGATGCTCTAACCATCTAGCAACTGGCTAGGGCCTCAGTTATTATTTTTTTGTAGATATCTTAATTTCCACTAACCCTTGAGTTTGTATTTGCTAATATATCTTCTTGCAAATGCCTTTACTACAAAGTTTAGAACTCTAAATTTGAAACTGGATTAACCTGTTAATTTTCCAAAAAGACTATCAAAATAACCTGGTGCTCAAACTAAGCCAAGTTTATACTTACTGCAGTGAGAGTGAGCATTGATCTAAAGAGTTCTAATAGTGTTTTAGAAAGAAGAGGTCCTGGATGGAAATTTTAGGGTTTTGGTGTCTTGGTTCTAGTGTTTTAAGGCAGGTCTTTTTTCTTTTTTTTTTTTTTAATTGAATTTATTGGTGGTGACATTCGTTAATAAAATTATATAGGTTTCAGGTGTACAATTCCATAATACATCATTGTATATTGTATTGTGTGTTTATCACCCCAAGTCAAATCTCCGTTCATTACCCCCTTTACTCTCTTCTTCTTCCCCCCACCACCCTATCCCTCTGATAGTCACCATACTGTTGTTTTTGAAAAAGGTGAAAGAATTAAGCAAAACAACAAACAAAAACACACACACCACAACACTCCCCCCCCCCCCCCAAACCTCATAGACACAAACACAGCAGGTCTTTCAACACAGAGCACATATTGGCATATTGGCACTGGGCAAAACTTGTGATAGGATAGTTTAGGACTCGTTGAGCAAGTCTTGATGAGCAATATATTTGTTTGATAAGTGAACAGGTTTGCTTAAGTGAGCAATTTATTGTATTAAGGGGCTTGTGGAGCAGCCTGTTGTTTAGTTAAATGAATTTTTGAGAAGTTCCTAACGCAAATAATGAAGTTACACTCTGGTTTATATCCTTATTTTGCTGGTAAAGCTTATCCTGGAACAATTGATGAAGTCATGATGTAAGAGCTTTAAATTCTTTATCATTAAGTTATATGAATGTAGACCGTCTCAATGACATCTATAAAGGCAGACACATTTTAATTAAATACTTAACTGTAGATGGCATTATGATTGTGGATCTCTGTGGAACTTTTTTACTGACTTTGATTAGTATTTCAATATAATTTATTCCTGAATGCACCCTAAGTTTCAGTTGAACTGAATTAGTTTCTATTCCTCAAAATGATACTTTTGCTTTTCTTTTTCCCTCTTGACTATTGTGTTCATCTTATCAAAATTCTGTACCTCATTCAGCCTTTCCTGAGTCCCACACTTTCTATCTTTAAACTTGCTATACCGTATTTATATATAGTCATTTATGTGACTCATTCAGCCCCTTATTAGATTGTAAGCCCATGGAAAACAGACTGTATTTTACTCATCTTATTTAAAAATCCTTTTAATAAATATTTGTGTTACAATGATTTTCAAATATTTTTCATCTCATGGCACATTAACTTCTAAAATTCTGTGGCATACCAAAATATATGTTATATATTTTGATGATCTGACAAAAAAAAGGATGTAATTTTGATTCATTCACGCCACACAGTTATTGTTGTGTTGATTGTTGTCATTTTTTTTATATGCCCTTGACTAAATAGTCAGGTATTTCATGTTTTAAAAATTCTTGTGGTATACTAGTTGAAAATTGCTGCTCTGTTTAACTGAGTTGGGCTAAAATAGATAAATATCCAGTATATTAATGAATTATTTTGTATTAGACTGATCTTAAAGGCCTTTTATTTTTATCTCTGATTCTATCTTTCTAAAGATAAAATATATTCTAGAGAAGTGTTGTTTTAGCTTGTACTTTGGGTAGATTATGAGTCAGATATAATTGTTTTTAAAAAATATATTTTTTTATTGATTTCAGAGAAGAAGGGAGAGGGAGGGAAAGAGAGAAACATCAATGATAAGAGAGAATCATTGATCGACTGCTTCCTGCATGCCCCCCTCTGGGGATTGAGCCCACAACTTGGGCATATGCCCCTGACTGGAATTGAACCCAGAACCCTTCAGGTCTGCAGGTTGATGCTCTATCCACTGAGCCAAACTGGCTAGGGGAAATATCATTGTTTTGAAATATAACCAACTTTAACTCAGTCTTCTCACAGATGGACTTCACTGAATGTAGCAGGAAAAAAAATGTTAAAAAAGTGTTTTATCCTCACTTCACAGCATTGACTTCTGTTTAAATATAGTGACTTATTTATAGAAGGCCTTAGGGAATTAAGTTTTATGCTTTAGTTTTAGGCAGCTTTGGTTTTAATTCTTTAATCTTTCATAATGCCCTCTTTCTCTTCATAGTTCGTTTTGATAAGGGTTACAGGTATGACCACAGAACAGACCATAGTTTGTATATAACACTTGTATGTGATATTTTAATATAGTTGTAATTCAGTGTTGAAAGAGAGATCTTTGAGTACTGTGGTGTAGTAGCTGCTAGATGGGAAATCAAAAGTAATTTCCACTCATGACAAGGTGGTTATTTAGAATTAATATTGGAATACAGAGACTATTTTATATACTAGAGGCCCGGTGCACAAAAATTTGTGCATGGAGCAGAGGTCCCTCAGCCCTGCCTGTGCCCTCTCACAGTCTGGGACCTCTCGGGGGGATGTCCACCTTGTGGCTTAGGCCTGATCCTGTCCGTGTTCGAGGGAGAAGCCGCCTGCGATCACCGATAGGCAGCTTCTCCACTGCAGCCTGCAATCACACGCAGGTGGCTTCTCTGGCTGGCTGCGGCCTGTGATCATGGACAGGCGGCTTCTCAGCAACTTCTCCCTCGAGCCTGCTATCAGGGACAGGCAGCTTCTCCCCTGCGCCTGCGATCACGATCACGGACAGGCGGGTTCTTAACTCCAGCAGAAGCTAGCCTCAGGCACTGGAGCCGGTCTTCTCTGTCTCCCCTGCCTACTGAGTCTCCAACAGGACTGGAACGGCCAGAGCCGGAATGCTTGTGTGGTAGCTGTGGCTGCAAGGCAAGTATCCCGGCTCTGGCCTCTGCCATATTTGTTGTGTTAATGTGCATATCACTCTGGATTGGCTGGTGGGCGTGGCCAATGGGCGTGGCTTAGCATAGCAGAGTGAGGACTAATTTGCATGTTTGTCTATTATTATATAGGATAGTGCCCAGTGTAGGCTTTCCCAACTATCATGTGACATGGCTATAAACTTGCCCATGTACCCTAAGAGAAAGCATTTTTTTAAAAAAAAATTCTGTTTTCTGGTCACTGTTTACCTCTACCACTTTATACCTACTTGTTATCTTCTGTCTAACCCAGGAAACTATTTGCCACCATTAGCAACTCCATAATGCTTGAATAAATAGCTAACTATGATCTGGCACTTAAAAATTTTTTTTGAGGATATATTTGTGAGTATTTCTTTATAGGGGGGTGAGAATTGGGAATAATACATGATAAATCAATAGACCTATTAGTACTTTGTGCTTCTGAAGGAAACTTTTTAGTAAAAATTTTGCTGATACGTTGGGATGGATTAATGCGATATGTATTTCTTACCTCTGACCACATTGTGCCTAATAACATACACTGGACCACCCGATGGAAATCTTACCTATAGTAATAATGCATTATCTTGAATTGAGATTAGCTTTTTTTAGAAGCACCATTTCAGATAAGAAAGGTTGGTCATGAAAGATATGACAAGAAAATATGACAGGCAACCCTAATGCTTTGAAAATTTCCACTATG
Source organism: Murina feae (assembly GCA_004026665.1). Classification (NCBI taxonomy): domain Eukaryota; kingdom Metazoa; phylum Chordata; class Mammalia; order Chiroptera; family Vespertilionidae; genus Murina; species Murina feae. Next base: position 10,843 of record PVJC01031940.1, on the reverse strand, counting down.
TATGAGTTTGTTATCTTGGATTAGTTAAATAATAGTAGCTCCTGAACAATATGGTTCAAATATTAGTTATCACAGTATATTTACTGTGAGTTAACTGCATAAAGTACAAACTTTTCCACAGATCACTATACAAATAATAGATGTGTATTATGGTCAGCGACCAATCATGTCATTTCTTTGAAGTCTGTCAGTGACTGATTATTGTACGTCTGTTAACTCATAATGCATAAGACAGGCAAGTATATAGTTGTGCTGCTTCCCAGTGGTAAACATTTATGACTTTTTACAAAAATAGAAAACCAAAAGTGGGAAATGGCTAACAAAGATGAAAGTGAAGCAAAGAAAGATACATGATAATGCTGAAAGTAAAAGTCAAACATAAATGGATTGTGGAAGAAATAGCTGACTGTGGTAATGTTGACACTGCCGCCGCTTAAGAGATTTCAAATAGGCAGCAAGATTTCAAATTGCCTTAGTGAAGGCAAACTTGTCAACACAAATGAGTCAAGTGTTTGCGACCAAAATGAGGATGTCCAGAGAAATGATACAGGCAAAAAAGTCAAATTAAAGGAACTCTTTAAGATATTTTAGGACACAAAGTGCAAAGAATAACATGCTGAAAGCTGATCCACACTTAGAATGGAGTATGACAATTTTGCCAAGGAATAGCAAAGATGCTCACTTTGTGTTGTAAGTTATACCATAAGAAGGCACTGTTCCATTTATTCTTGGCAAGTTTTAAACAAATAAATTCTCAATGTTTCTGTTTTAAAATATAGCATTTGAAATAAACTGACAGTTTTTAATGTTTTGACAAAATTTTTTTAAGTTTATGGACTAGTTATTTTTCCATTGGCTATTAAAATTGTTTTACATGATTTTGGCTTGCAATCATTTTTACTGTCCTGCACTATCATGGAAAGCAAGGTCTGCTTGTATGTGCTGTGGCCTTTGGCCAAATGTCTGTTACCTGCAAAATCAGGCACTGTCATAACTAAAACTGCTAGTGAAAGAAAAAATTATGAACTTTGGAACTATGTGGACCTGAATTGAACTCTTGCTCTGGTATTTTCTAAGTGTGTGACTTAGGAGTCAGTTAACCTCAGGTTTGTCATATGTAAAATAGTAGCTGCTCAATGAATACTTTAAAAAATTTTGGATGGATGCTTAGGCCCTGGCACTAGTAACCACTTACTTAGTAAATAGCTCACTTACTAGCATTTTTTGTAGTGAAGTATCTGATAAAATATTTTTTTCTGGTGTAAACATACACAAACACACATATACAAGGGGCCCAGTGCACAAAAATTTGTCCCTCAGCCCAGCCTGTGCCCTCTTGCAGTCTGGGACCCCTCAGGTGGTGTCCACCTGCTGGTGTGCCTGGCCAGCCTGGATGAGGGGCTGATGGCTGTTTGCAGGCTGGCCAAGCCCCCCAGTGGGGACCCTCACCCTATGGGGGTGTGACCAGCCTGAGTGAGGGGCTGAGGGTCGTTTTCAGGCTGCCCACAGCTCCCATTGACCCAACATCCCAGCAAGGCTGGCTGGAATCAGGTTTCTGGGGTTTATTTATCTTCTGTAATTGAAACTTTGTTGTCTTGAGCAAAGGCGTAGGCAGGCAATGAAGCCTCCTGTTTGCTTCAGCTCTGTGGCTTTTATAATTGAAACATTGAAACAAATTTTATAATTGAAGCAGAGGCCCAGCCGGCCTAGACAGGCAGTTTCCTGCATTACTGGTGCAACGGAAGCCTCCTGTTTGCTTTAGCTCCATGGCTGTCGGCCGCCATCTTGGCTGGGTTACTTTGCATATAGCTGCTCTGATTGGCTGGTGGGCATGGCTTGGCTGGTGGGTGTGGCTTAGGTGTCTTGGAGTGGTGGTCGATTTGCATATTACTCTTATTAGATTAGATTAGATATGCCAGATATATATATATATATATATATATATATATATATATATATATATATTTATATATATATATATGACTGTGGCATATATAATTTGAAGTATATAGACCCTCATATCATTTCTTTAGACCAGTTTCTCAAACACTATTGACATTTTGGCAGATAGTTCTTTGTTGTGGGGAGCTGTCCTTTGCATTGTAGGATGTTTAACAGTGTCCTGGCCCTTCCTACTAGATGCTAGTAGCAGCATTCTCCCTACTTTTGACAAGTAAAAATGACTCCACATATTACCATATTTGAGGTGGTGGGTGGAAGCAACAACTGCTACTGAAACAAACAAGAATGCTGTTGTTATAGTTCATTTGTCTGTCAGAGAAAACTTGAGTAACTATTTTTCATTTTAATACTCATAATTCTATAATAAACTGATTTTACTTTCTTTATTGTTACTTGTCTGAGGCTTTGTTTTGACATTAAGAGAATTTTATTTTTAATTCTTCAAGGAAAATATATTGATTGTTTCATTGGTTTCTGGTCTCTGTCCCTGATTATTTCTGTGATTGCTTTGCAGAGCTCTGAGGAACGTGAGTGTAATGATGAAGCTTCTCAGGAAGAGGAGGGGTTTATGGGCATGTCCCCGCTCTTACAAGCCCATCATGCAATGGAAAGAATGGAAGAGTTTGTTTGCAAGGTAAGATGGCAATTTCTTGTAATTTTCGTGTTTTATGATATGCCGTTCCTAAACAGAAACCTTTAAGGAGAGTGGTAGTGCCTTACCCTTTGGTTTGCTTTGGGAATAATTGCTGGCAAAATGAAGACAAAAGCAATCCTCATGACTTTAACCCTGTTTAAGGCATAATACATTTTCCTGCAGCAGCCATGATAAAGTTTTGAGAAAACTAGAACACCTAACTGGTAAAAAAGTTTTCCTTAATATAGGTTATTGGTAGTTTAGACAAGGCAGAACGAAGCAAAATTGGGGATGGTTAATGCCTGGAGATACTAAAGTGCCATTTCCAAGTCCCTTGAATCCATTTATGCTGTTGACTGTGATGGCAAGTATGATACTCTTTCTAGGGTCATCAACTACTCTTAATATAGAAATTGCCTGGTTTTTATACACATCCAGTGTTTTCAGTTTAACTGGTATATCGTCTAAGGCTTTTCTTCCAATTCACTTTCTGATTCATTAAGGACCCATTGTGAGGATTTTCTTTTTCTTTTTCCCTAAAGTGGTAATTGGAATTGGAATTGCTTGCTTGGAGAAAATAGGTCAGGGACACTGGTAAATCTATAGCCACTTGATTATACTGATCGATCAGATCAGGGCCCTGGCAGGTAAAAAGTCAACATAAGTCAGTTGTCTATGTATATGTGTATGTGAATTCATTTACATATTAAACATTCCTGGAAAACTCCTTTAGAGAAAAATTTTCATGCATGTGGTCATAGGTCCTGAAAACTAAACTTAGGTTTTTCTCCATTCACAGTGACACTAGAAATAACTGAGGCCAGTTGACTTAGAATACTATACTTTTGATCAGAAGACAAGAAAACATATACTAATCTGAATAGAGATATTCCTTCCAAAATGAAGGGGTTGGTGGAGAGTGGAAGGGAAGGGATATAAACATTATGGGACTACTTAGAACCCAGGACATTTTTTACAAAAAATCTTTATTGTTGAGGGTATTGTTTTCTTCCTCCATTTCCCCTCTCCACCCGGTTTCTACTGTGCCCGAAGCCTTTACTCCCTGTTGTCTATGTCCATAGGTAATGCATATGTGCATTTAAGATCATTGGCTAATCTGTTGCTGCTGCTTCCTCCACACTTTCCTCTGAAATTCGTCAGTCTATTCCATGTTTCCATGCCACTAATTCTATTTTCTTCATCAGTTTGTTTTGTTCATTAGATTTCTTGTTTAATTTTTAGATTTAATTGTCATAGCTATTTGTTGCCATTTTATTGTTCATATTTTTTTTTCTCTCTTCTTCTTCCTCTTCTTCTTCCTCTTCCTAAAGAATACCTTCAATATTTCATGCAATACTGGTTTGGTGGTGATGAATTCCTTTAGCTTTTTCTTGTCTGTGAAGCTCTTTATCTGACCTTCAATTCTAAATAGTAGCTGTGCTGTGTAGAGTAATCTTGGTTGTGGGTCCTTGCAAGAAATATTCATCACTTTGAATATTTCTTGCCACTTGCTTCTGGCCTACAAAGTTTCTCTTGAGAATCAGCTGACAGTTGTATAGTGCTTACTTGTAGGTAACTAACTTGCTTTTCTCTTGCTGCTTTTAAAAAAATCTCTCTTTGTGTTTAACCATTGGCATTTTAATTATGATGTGTCTTGGTGTGGGCCTCTTTGGGTTTCTCTTCTTTGGGACTCTATGCTTCCTGGACTTGAAAGTCTATTTCTTTCACCAGATAGGGGAAGTTTTCTGTCATTATTTCTTTAAATAAATCCTCAAGTATCTTGCTCTCTGTTCTCTTTCTGGCACCCTCATTATGTGAATATTGGTATGCTTGAAGTTGTCCCAGAGACTTAAACTAAGCGTGTCAAACTAGCTGCCCATGGCTGCATGCAGCCCACAATGAACATTTTTGTGGCCCAGCCAATTTAACAGAATGTAAGAAATGTTTCAATAAAAATTTTGTAATTTAATTTTTACAATATCCTGTTACACATAATTACTAATAATGAACTACAATGTTCGCTAATGATTGATTACTATAATGGTTGTGGCATTCATCTTCCTTATGCGCAGGTGCACTATTTCTCTCCATTAATACTAACAGCGAGCATTTTAGCAACCGATTGCCACATCATTAGTCTTGTACCGACTTGTTTGGTGTGTGCAACAGGAAATATTTTGCTTTCGGAAAACAAGAAAAATACGTTTATTTGCTTTACACTCATTAATTTGTGCAGGTATTCAGTGTCTGGTAAGTTAATGTTCAAGAAAAATATTAATTTAAAATGTTCTATTATTTTATGTTAACGATTACTCACTTATTTCAGCTTTTTCTATTCAGCATGTCTCTGTCCAAATAAACCTACATTTCTATGAAAATGGAAGCTTTTGTTATTTTGCGGTCCACATAAACTTAAACCTTGTTTATTTGGCCCATGTTAGCCTTTCAGTTTGATATGCTTGCTTTACATTATCTTCATATTTGTGGATTCTTCTTTTTGCTCTTCCAATTGGGTGTTTTTTGCTTCCTCATATTTCAAATCATTGATTTAGTTGTTAGAATCCTCTACTCTACTGTTGAACCTTATTCAGTTAGTGTACGCTTAAGTTTGGTCCTTCTTCATGTCTTTGACATTTTCATTAAGATCCTTAAAAGTCGCCCTAACCGGTTTGGCTCAGTGACTAGAGCGTCGGCCTGTGGACTGAAGGGTCCCAGGTTCGATTCCAGTCAAGGGCATGTACCTTGGTTTCGGGCACATCCCCAGTAGGGGGTGTGCAGGAGGCAGCTAATCAATGTTTCTCTCTCATCGATGTTTCTAAGTCTCTATCCCTCTCCCTTCCTCTCTGTAAAAAATCAATAAAATATATTTTTTTAAAAAGAAGCTATTAATTTTAAAAAAATCCTTAAAAGTCTCACTAAGTCCTTTGAAGCTCTCTTTGAGTCCTTTGGAGCTCTCATTCAGATCCTTGAGTAACCTTATTACCCTGGTTTTGAACTCTGTATCCAGTAGTTTGCTTGCTTCCATTTCTTTTATTTGTGACATGTTTCTTTTTCTCCCCATTTTGGCTGCTTCCTGCATTTGTTTCTGTGTAATTAGGTAGAGCTGCTATGGTTCCTGAAATTGGTAGAGTGGCCTTGGGTAGTCATTGTCCTATAGGGCCCAGTGGTTCAGCCTCCTTAGTTATCTGAGCTGCACTCTAGGTATATCCTTGTGTGGACTGTGTACACAGTCTTATAGTTGAACCTTGATTGCTATTAGCATCATTGGGAGAAATTGATCTCCAGGCCAATTGGCTTTGAAGACCAGCTGGGACTATGGTGGAAGAGCAGCTGTGTAGGACACCCTATGGAGCAGAATTTGCTTCAATGGGGCTTTGGTGCTCACTGAGTCTGCCCCTTGAGTGTGTTGCTTGCGGATGTGTAAAGTTGTAATCTGGTATGGTCTGAAGCTGTCCACTGGGTGCACTGGCCCTGGGGCCTCCCAGGAGGTGCAAAGTCAGCCACTGCCTTGGGCCACCTGGCAGAAACTACAGAGGAGGTCTGCAGATGGCTGTTATTTGTATTGGGTTTGTGAGGTGGCCAGGTGAGGCCCAGCTGTGAAGAAAGGCAGGCTGGTACTAGTGCCAGGTCATGGGTTTTTATTGATTAGTTCGGGGCATGCTGATGCCAGCTGCTCTTTGTTTTAGAAATTTTAGCAAAGTCTGAAGCCTGAGCCAGGATAGGCAATTTATATGGAAAAGCAGCTGCAAACAGCTTGTGTGGGGCTGCAAATTGGATGCAGGGCAGAGCAGACAGTGTTAGCCAGGCTGATGGAAACTCAGATATGGCTGCCAGTCAGCTCTGCTAGGAGAGGTGGTGTGGTGGTGGTGGTGGGGTCCCAGCACAGTAACAAGGACCGCAATCTGGAAGAAAGCCACCCCGAGTTCCTGCCACATTCCAGAAAATCCAGCTCCTCTCTGAATGTCCCTGTGTCCCCCCTCAAAGCCTCCCGGCGCTGGAGCTCAGAGGGATTGAGTCTGAATATGTTCATGTACTGGCCCTTTAAGAGGTGGTTTTTATAGCCCAAAGTTACAGGAACTTCTCTTCCCAGCTCTGGAACCCTGGGCTCGGGATCTGGCACCCTTTTGATTCTCATGGTGTGGTGGGGGAGGGGGTGCAGTGTGGAGGTAGAGCGAGATGCTCTGCAGCCAAGATATCCTTCCTGTTTAAAAAAAACAGCACTGTGAGTGTCGGACCAGTTCTGCATCTCCGCCCCTCTTACCAGTGTCAGTGTGCTTTCTTCTTTATTTCTGTAGTTGTAGGACTTCCATTCAGCCAGGTTTCAGGTAGTTCTGAATGATGGTTTTGTATCTCAGTTGTAATTTTGCTGCTGTTGTGGGAGGCAGCAAGTCCAGGCATTTATCTATGCTGCCATCTTGGTTTTCCGAGCCCAGGAAATTTTAATCAGTGTTTGAAAATTGATGGGGAAAAAAACACACACAAAAAAAAACAAGCAAAACAATAGAGCCATTCTAGTGATTACTGACATAGGAGAATTAGTACAGAAGGAAACAAATGGTATATTTTATTTTTCAAAAAGCATGTTTGGGCCCTGGCTTGGTGGCTCAGTAGGTTGGAGCATCTTCCTGTATACCAAAAGGTGGGTTTGATACCCGGTCAGGGTACAACTAGTTCGCAGTAACTGATTGATGTTGAATCTCTCAAAGTTGAGTATGTATTTAGTGTCTGGACCATTGGGAATTTTTAATATTTATATTATTAGTGGAGTACTATAGCTAACTTCACTGTCTTTTTGTTCTTTCTGAACTAAAAATAATAAAGTAAATAAAACTTTCAATTTAATAGCTAATGGAAGAATAAATAGGGAAATTTTTTTTTTTTTTTTTTTTTGCTGCAAACTATGATTTATTGAAGAAAAATAAATGGGGCACAGAAATGGATAAACCATTCACTTATCATCCACTAACAGTTTGTCTGTGAGAGCAGCAAGAGAGGCCTCCTATTACATGTTCTCCAGACCTGTTCTATCCTGCTCTGGTGGTACCACTGACCATACTTAAAAACTAGCCATGTCCAGTGCCTCAGGATTCTGTTTCTTGGGTTGAAATCAAGTAAATGGAGATAGTTTAAAATGAAGTGTCCTGTGGTCTTGCTGGTGTACTTTCTCTTTAGGAAAAGCTTTTCTTACAGGAATAGGGGAAAGAAAATCATTTTAGTCTTTAGAGAGCCCAAGTTTGATCTTGGTCTCTTTTTTTCATCCTTCAGTTACTGTTATTTTACCAGCATAGCCTGGCCCATGTGGGAATAGGTATATTGTGGATATTTTTTAAAATTCTATTTGTGCACTATATAGTCTGATACAAACTCAGTGGACTGTTGCTAAGTTTGATATAGGCGGTGTCTTTGTCAAGCTTATAAATAAACATGTCTTCGTCTAAGCTGTGATCGTGTTCTTTTTTCCCCAGGCAATAAAAGAAGATACCTGTTTAGGTTGGTATTTGGCTTGATTCCAAGTTGAGAATAAGGTGTAGGGTTTGTTGAATATAACATTAATTGCAGTATAATTAGAAAGTACAGCTCACTGGCTCAGTTTTTAGACCACTAGAATGTTTGTATAGAAAGAATGGGGGCGCTCTATCCACTGAGCCAAATCAGCTAGGACGGCCATTTATATTGTTACATTTAGCCTCCACTTCCTTTGGAGTTACACAGAGGATAGTTTTTGGGTTTTTTTTTTTAAAATATGTTTTATTGATTTTTTTTACAGAGAGGAAGGTAGAAGGATAGAGAGTTAGAAACATCGATGAGAGAGAAACATCGATCAGCCGCCTCCTGCACACCCCCCACTGGGGATGTGCCTGCAACCAAGGTACATGCCCCTGAGGAACCAAACCCGGGACCCTTGAGTCTGCAGGCTGATGCTCTATCCACTGAGCCAAACCGGTCAGGGCGGGATCAGTTTTTTATAAATGTCAGGAGACATTAAGGAGAGCAGAGAACAGGTAAACGTTGTGGAGTAAAAGGAATGGGCATATTTCTGCATAGTAGAGAGAGAACCAAGTGGCTATGGTTAGTCATGTTTGTCACGAGAACCCCGAGGACAGTGGGTGGAATCATTGCCTGAAGCTGAAGCCTATAGGTAGATCATGTGCCAGGCATTTTTTTCTTACATCTTTCTGGCTAGCAGAAGCAAGTTCATTTAAGATTAAGTAATCCTTGTGGTGTGGGCTCTCAGGGCTGAGAGACATTAAAAGAAGCAGAGTGCAGAGGTTGACAAACTTTTGAAAGAGTGTATACCAAATTCCTGACCCCCTTTCCTTTAAAGTTTGATGGGGAGGAACATTGAGGAGAAGGGAGAAAGGGGGACAAAGGGACTTGAAAGGCAGTTAAGGCCAAGCTTCTTTGTCATCTCTCTAGCACGAGGAGGGTGGATTAGTTACTAATTCTCAGACAGGTAATAGCCTCTGGGATGGTTAGGGTTAATTCCACCTTTGGGATGGATGTTGAGGTTTGCTAACTCATTTATGAAATGCTTTGGGTCGTTTTATTTGATCCTCATATCTTCCTTATGAACTAATTAAAGCACTAGAATCCTCATTTTTTAAGGAAACAGGCTTGACGATTTTTGTGATAAAGCTCCTCCAACTAGTTAATGGCAGACATCCAAGATTTTCTGACTCCTATGCTCTTTTAGAGTAAAGGGAGAAAGAGAGATTTTAGCAAAAGGGACAAAAGTGTGATTCTATATAGTTCTTTTTTCACTAACATACAGTATATCCTATATAATAAAAGCCTAATATGCTAAGTGTCTGGTTATCTGTTCAACCAATCAAAGCATAATATGCTAATGATATGCTAAGGCCACGCAACTGCTCGCTATGATGTGCACTGACCACCAGGGAGGGCAGACTCTCTGACCAATAGGTTAGCTTACTGCTGGGGTCCGGCCAATCGGGACTGAGCAAGACGGGCTGGACACGTCCTGGAGCCCTCCGATGTTCCCTCCCCCGCTGGCCAAACTCCTGCATACCTCCGCAGCTCTGGTCGTGCACCTGTGTGGTCCCTTGACCTAGCCTGTGCCCTCTCACAATTGGGACCCCTCAGGGGATGTTGGAGAGCTGGTTTCAGCCCAATCCTGCTCAACGCAGGAGCTGTCTGTCCCCTAGTGGTCATTGCATTCCCACAGTGGGATCACCGCTCAGCCAGAAGAAGCTGGGCTCACGGCTGGCAAGCGCGGTGGCAATGGCGGGAGCGTCTCCCGCCTCCATGGCAGCACTAATGATGTCCAACTGATAGCTCAGGCTGTCATCAGTCCCCCAAGGACTTCTGGATTGCGAAAGGGTACAGGCCTGGCTGAGGGGCCCCCGTGCCCCGCTCCCCTCCACCTTAAGTTAATGAATTTCGAGCACCGGGCCTCTAGTTAGGTATAAAAATGGTCATATTTAATATCACAGAGATTTCTCAGAGGTAAAGTCTGTTGTGGAGAATGGAGGGGAATCTGTATGGGTGGGACTTTGGACCCTTATCCTATTTTTAGCCATATTAAAACAAAATTTGAAACCACTCTTTAGGACATATTCTATAACTGCATTTACTCTGCCTCTTTCTTAAGAAAAGCCCTTTCGGAAGAACAAAGTAGGAGGGATCTCAATACCAGATATCAAGCTGTATTATTAAGCCACTGTTCTCAAAACTGCCTGGTACTGGCACAAGAATAGACATACAGATCAATGGAATAGAATAGAGATTCCAGAAATTGACCCGAACCAATATGCTCAATTAATATTTGACAAAGGAGGCAAGAACATACAATGGAATCAAGACAGTCTTTTCAATAAATGGTGCTGGGAAAATTGGACAGATATATGCAAAAAAATGAAACTAGACCACCAACTTACACCATACACAAAAATAAACTCAAAATGGATAAAGGGCTTAAACGTAAAACGGGAAACCATAAAAATACTAGAGGAATACAAAGGCAACAAAATCTCAGACATATGCCAAAGCGGTTTCTTCACCGACACAGCCCCTAGGACATTGGAAAATAAAGAGAAAATAAACAAATGGGACTTTATCAAAATAAAAAGCTTCTGCACAGCAAAAGAAACCATCAACAAAACAACAAGAAAACCCACTACATGGGAGAACATATTTGCCAATGTTAGCACTGATAAAGGTTTAATCTCCAACATTTATAGGGAACTCATACAAGTTAACAAAAAGAAGACAAACAATCCAATCAAA
>PVJC01031939.1:0-20247 GCA_004026665.1 Murina feae | reverse complement strand
GCCTCCCAAGCTTGCCTACTGCCCATCTTCCTCCAGCCACCAGAAAGCAGGGAAAACCCCGCCTCATGGTCAGGCCAGCCTTTTCCTGCTCCATGATCCCCAGAAGGGACCTGGGAAGCCGCCAAGCAGGCCTCCAACTCTTTCCCACTCACCCGTCCCCTGCTGCCTTCCTTTCCCACTTCCCGGTGCCACCAAGGGGTCTGGGGAGCTGCCAAGCAGGACCCCGGCCCCTGCAGCCTTGCTTTCCCGATCCCCAGTGCCCCACAAAGGGCCTGGGCAGCCACCAAGCAGGCCAAGACCCCTCTGCCGCCTCTTTCCCGCTCCCCGTCCCACCACCTTGCTTTCCCGCTCCCCGGTGCCCTGCAAGGGGCCTGGAAAGCCCACCAAGCAGGCCACTGACCCCCCACTGCCTCTTTCCCACTCTCCGGCCTGCCACCTTGCTTTCCCACTTCCTGGTGCCCTGCAAGGGGCCTGGGAAACCCACCAAGCAGGCCGCTGACCCCCTGCTGCCTCTTTCCCACTCCCTGATGCCTCTCCAAGGGCCTGGACAGCTGCCAAGCAGGCCGCCGACCCCCTGCCACCTCTTACCCGCTCCCCGATGCCCTGCAAAGGGCCTGGGAAGCCCACCAAGCAGGCCGCCGACCCCCTGCCTCCTCTTACCCGCTTTCCGGTGCCCTCCAACCCTGCCGCCTCTTTCCCGCTCACGGGCCCTGGGTCCTGCACTGTTCTGCTCTGCAGCCGCTCTGTGCCCTCAGGAGGTACCTCAGCCCAGCCTGTGCCCTCTCACAGTCTGGGACCCCTCAGGGGATGTCCACCTGCTGACATGCCTGACCAGCCTGATGGGGCTCATGGCTGTGTGCAGGCTGGCCAAGCCCCCCAGGAACGTCCCTACCCCACTGGGTTGTGGGCAGTGTGGGTGACAAGCTGATTGGCGCTTTCAGGCTTTAAGGCTGCCTACAACTCCCATTGACCCAACGTCCCAGCAAGGCTGGCTGGATGCAGGTTGATGAGGTTTGTTTATCTTCTATAATTGATGCTGTTCCTTTAAGGTGAGGCATTTTACTCTGCCTCACCTCGCGGCTTCTATAATGAAACAATGTTATACTCCTAGACTCAGGCCTGGCTTCAGCTCTGAAGATTCTATGATTTATACAATGTTGCAAATGTGTGTTTTGCTTTCCATCAAGGCTAAGCGAGCTGCAGCGCAGACAGTTTCACTTTCACTCCTGCTGCGATGGAAGCTGCCCGTTTACTCCGTGAGTGGCGGCCGCCATGTTGGCTGGGCTAATTTGCATACAGTCACTCTGATTGGCTGTTGGGCGTCTCGAAGAAACGGTTAATTTTACTGTTCCACTTTTATTAGTTTAGATTATATCAAAATCAGAGAGTTGGAGTGGATATTACATCTTTCAGGATATGGGTATACCTGTTTTAAAGGAAGCAAATAAATACCTAGAAAATGGGGGAAAATGTTATCAAGGGGTAAAATGTAATTTGGATAGGCAAATGAATAGAGCAGACAGATTTTTTAAAATTGAAAACTAGAAGAAGATTACTGCTAATACAGTAAGGACCAAGAAAGAAAATATGAAAGAGAATTCAAAGTGCTTAGGTAAAAAAGAGAAAGTAAAAGCCATTATTCATCTAATATAGCTCCTAAAAGAGAAATCAAGGAAAATGAGACAAAAAAGACATAATCAGAGTCAGTAGAAGAAAATATAATAATCTAATCCTATATAATAAAAGGCCAGCAATCATAATGGCATAAAGACTAGAATGACTGATCAGCCAGTCACTACGAGGTGCATTGACCACCTCTCGGTCCCTCCCCCGAGCCTGCAGGCTCTGATTGCTGGATGGCCAATGGAGAACCATGGGGACCAGGGTGGGTTTTGGCGGTGGAGCAGGATTGGGGACTGGTGAGTGTGTGGAACAGCCGACCTCTTGGTCCCTGCTCTCTCTCCCACCCCTCAGCCCACAGGCTCCTGTAGATCACCAGATGGCAAACGGGGAACTGAAGTGGGTATTGGTGGTGGCAGGGTGGGACTAGGGACTGGTGAATGGGCAAAGATGGCTCTGATCACAGGCTAGGCATAGGGACTTGACCCATGCACGATTTCATGCACTGGGCCTCTAATAAATTAATAATTATTCAAGAGGAAATTATTGTCAACTCTCAAATGGTCAAATGGGATACATGAAAAATGGACTATATCACACATGTTGTGCAACAAGGTTATTAAACCAAGGCTGATGAGAAAATCTGAAAATTTTTTAAAGAAAATTTAAAATAATTAAATACAAAATCAAGAAACCTGATGAGTATTAAATGACAATGAAATGATAATAAAAAATTTTATACTCAGCTACAGCAGCATTCAAGAGAAAATAAAAAATAAGAATAATTTCAATAATATAATGACTGAAAATTCAAACCACCTACAGATGTATTCTAAAACTTTTCAAGATAATATAGTTTAGCAAAATAGATTTAAGAATTCAAAAAGCAGATTTAGAAATAGAACAGAGAAACCGTATGTGAAATAGTTAATACAAAAACCTTTTGATTGTAAAACATAATAATCATTTGAAAAAAAATCTTAAATAAAATAGAAGGGAGAGAAATTGTGTAGTACTGCTAGAATACGCTATTACCTATATACTATCAATTGTTCATGGATACCTACTAGTATAGAAAAATTATCATGTATATGAAATGGTGCACATTAGCTTCAGAAAATAATTCTAAGAAGAGAGAGGCATTAGATATGAAAGGAAATATTATCTGTAATGTTTTTTACCCTTTTAATATCAAGCAAAAATAGTTAATAGTAGATATAACTGGATGGCATCTACCCAGATGGTTGTTATGCTGTCATTGTGATTTTATGGATAACTGAAATATTTCATAATGACATAAAATATCATGAATGTATGATCAAATGAATAAAGGGAAGGTGGTGGTATTTCATGAAACATGAACTGCTTAATAAATAATGTTCTGACCTTTTATTTAGGAAACAAAGTTAGAACCCTAAATCATAATATATATAAAAAAATTCTTCCAAAATGGTTTAATTAGTTAAATTTAGGGCCAAATATGAAAGTTATGAGTAATTTTTATAATTTTCTGAAAAGAATAAGCCTTCCTAATAATGAAAATGTACATGAATCTTAGAGAAATAACTTATAAGTTTAACTATATAAAAATCAAGTGCTGTGCAGAAATAAAATATACAAACAAAGATAAAATTTAAATCAGTATGTTTGAGTAAAATATTTGTTTCCTCTCTATAAAATTGCTAAGAGCTAATATCAGGAATAATTTAAAAAATCAATAACAAAAAAACAGTTATAGAGAAAAAAAGACAAAATATGTGAACAGGCTATGCACAAAAGAATATGGTATATATTTAAATACATGTATGATGAGATAACTGAATAACTGGGGATGCAGATTAACATAGATTTTACTTTGCCTATTTGGAAGAATAATTAAAAATGATTAAAAATATATATTTTGAATATGTTGGTGGTGAAACACAATATCTCATTTACCGACAATAATATAAATTTATAAAACATTCTATGGAGTCACCCAAAGAGTTATTCACATTTGTGCACCAAAAGTTCATGTGGGTGGATGTTTATTATAGCAGTATTTGCAATAGCAAAACACTGACTTATAGCCTAAATTCCCTCCAATATGAAACTGCTGGGGCTGACCAGCAGACCCTGAGTGATGGATGAATAGATTACTCTGACATGTTTATGCGAAAGGGAGGCTAAGGGGTTGGTTGACAGGAGGCACCAAAAGAGCCTGATTGCCTGCCTTGTTAGGCTTTTACTGTAACAACAGCTTGAACTAAAATTAACCTCTAGATATACTCAGCAGGGTAAGTATCCTTGAGAGAGCACATGCTTCTACAAGGTTGGGTTTGAAGCCTAAACATAGAGATTTCAGTAAAATACCCAGGAGCTTGGACTTGTTTGGAAAAGTCAAGGTAGGGGCTGCCACCTTCAGCAAGGTTCCCCTAAGGGGCCTCCAACCTTCAGGAGAATCCTCCTTACAGACTTTCGAACCAAGTCCCTTGCTTCCCCACAAGGAACATATAAATATACAATGGTGCCTTCATACTAAGGGTTTCAAAGCAGTAGATGAAAAGACTAAGGTGAAACCTATGTGGATAGATCTGGAAAGATTTCCATATCATCTTAGTTAGGCCATAATATTTCAGAACAATATTATGGTTAAATTATGAATGTATGATCTGGTTAAATTATATAAAGTGAATATACATCTAATCTAATAAAAGTGTAATATTGAAATTGACCATTTCTTCGGGACACCTAAGCCACGCCCACCAGCTAATCAGAGTGACTGCATGCAACCCAGCCAATATGGAGGCCGGCATTAACAGAGCTGCTAGAGTAAACAGGCCGCTTCCGTTGCAGCAGGAGTAAAACTGTTTGCCAGCTGGGCTTTTCCCAGCTCCAGGCAACAACATATTTGCAACATTGCTCAATTATAGAAGCCTCTGAACGATGGAGGGAACTGCCTGCCTAGAGTCTACTAAGGCAACATTCTTTCAATTATAGAAGCCATGAGCTGAAGCAGACAGGAGGTTTCCTTACCTGCCTAGGCCTCAGCTTAAAGGAACAGTGTATCAATTATAGAAGATAAACCCCAGAACCTGTTTCCAGCCAGCCTTGCTGGGACATTGGGTCAGTGGGAGCTGTGGGCAGTCTGAAAACAGCCTTCAGTCCATCACCCATGCTGGCCACACCCCAATGGTGTAAGGGTCCCTACTGGGGGGCTTGGCCAGCCTGCAAACAGCCATCAGCCCCTCACCCAGGCTGGCCAGGTAGCCCAGTAGAGACCCAAAACCTGAAGGGACTGTGGGCAGCCTGAAAGCCTGAAAACAGTCCTCAGGCCTGCACCCAGGCTGGCTTCATCCCAATGGGTTGAGGGTCCCTACTGGGGGGCTTGGCCAGCCTGCAAACAACCATCAGCCTCTCACCCAGGCTGACCAGGCATGCCAGCAGGTGGACATTCCCAGAGGGGTCCCAGACTGCGAGAGGACAGAGGTCAGGCTGAGGGACCTCCTGAGTGCACAAATTTTTGTGCACCGAGCCCCTAGTATGTAAATAGTATCCATAAGTATTGAATAACAAAGAATAAGCTTTTGAATAACAAATAACAAACAAAGACAGAGTGACTCTCTTTGGAAAGGCAAATGTATTCTCTCAATTTTGTTGTAAACGTAAAACTGCTCTAAAAATTAAAGTCTTACAAAAAGGCAGAGATTTATAATTGGTGGTTAGGACAAGTGTATGCTGTTCTTTTTCACTAATACACTTTTTGATGGTTTCAATGTTTACCGTGAGAATATATTCACATATCTTTAATTAAGTAAATATATTTATTATTTATTACTTCCAATGTTTCAGTACCAGCTGGAGACCCTCTACTTTTCCTTTGAGGCACTTATCTAAACTGTAACACTTGAAATTACTTGAGCAAATCTCTGTTTAATATCCGCAATCCCCTTGGCCCTCGTGGTGGCTTGTACAAGCTCCAGGCATTATATTTATATTTAAGGCAAGAGGAAAGTGGGAAGGAACTGTGCTGGCTGTATCTGTCACTCATCATTAAAGAATTAGAAATTCCCAGAAACCCAGCAAGAATCTTCTGCTTATGACTTATCCTATATAATAAAAGTGTAATATGCAAATTGACCCTAACAGCAGAAAGACTGGGAATGACTGATCACTATGACACACACTGACCACCAGGGGGCAGATGCTCAATGTAGGAGCTGTCCCCTGGTGGTCAGTGCGCTCCCACAGTGGGAGGTCTGCTCAGCCAACAAGCCAGGCTGCCAGCTGCCAGCACAGTGGTGATGGCAGGAGCCTCTCCCACCTCCTCAGCAGCACTAAGGATGTCTGACTACAGCTTAAGCCTGCTCCCCACTGGCAAGTGGACATTCCCTGAGGGCTCCCAGACTGCCAGAGGGATGTCTGACTGCCAGCTTAGGCCCGATCCCCTGGTAAGTGGGCCTAACCCAGTGGGTGGACATCCCCCAAGGGGTCCCAGACTGCAAGAGGGCACAGGCCAGGCTGAGGGATCCTCCCCCCACCAAGTGCACAAATTTTTGTGCACCGGGCCTCTAGTTGTGTATAAAGAACAATACTACAAGGTCAAGCCTAAGTGTGAAGAAGGCTATGATAATTAGTATTTAATTATTTGGACTTTATATTTCTACAGTACAAGGAAAAATTTGTAAGAGCTGTTGGGTCAACATCTGTCAATTAGGTGTTAAGTTTAAACAGTTTTTACCTGATAGTTTAAATTTCATACTATTGATTATATTTAACTGTATCATAGAATATCTGCATTCTAGATACCAGAGAATGTAAGTTCTAACTCATTGCCTCCACATAAGTATGCATAACTATGCATAATTGTGGCCAAGAGAACTGATGTTTAGGAAGGCTTTACTGGAGCACCTGACCTGTCCATTCCAAATACTTTAAGTTCTAGTCTATTGTAAGCCATCCAGCTCAACACCATATACTCTCTTATCTCATTCCTTTTGCATTAAATTGTCTCTGTAGTGCTCAAATTCATCTTGGCAGTGATATCATCATCGTCCATTCATGAAGAATGTTATAAGAAACCACCCAGATAACTAATTACTATGTTTTATTACAAATTATACATCTGTAGTGTTGCAGAATATAAAACTCCATCACTTAAACAATTGCTGTGTTTTTGGAACCTTTTTTCAAAATTTAGGATAAACACTAACTTATTTTTTTCTGTGTGATCACATAGTTTTGGAAAACATAACTTTTAATATCTGCTTTCTTTTGTTATCGTATCACTGTATCATATTCATTTAATTAATTATCCCTTTTAGAACATACAGTGGTTTCTGCTGTTGTTGCTGTTGTAAGTTCCAGTGCACAACATCCTTGCCACTAAATCTTTCTGACCCTTATGACTATTCCCAGAAACGGATCAATGGCTAAGGATGAGTTTAAGTCTTTTACTTTGCAATGAAGTGGTCTTTTCAAGGAAATGAGTGACATAAACTGGCAAAGAGGAGGCTGGGAATATTTTATTTGCAGGAACTGCAATGATCAAAGAAACAGCAGTAAGCCTAATAGACGATTTGGCACAGCAAACATATTGATTTGTTGGAAGTGATGATAATGTTGAAGAGTTGAGGATGGACATACATTTATTAAGCGCACTGACAAGCAAGAAGGTAGGTCTGGCAGGAGTGATAAACACAACCTCCCAATCATAGTGTGAAGGAGTTAGACATTTGCAGATGGTCTATCACCTCGGATACCATTTGAGTAGAAGGAGGATGATGATGAGAAAGTAGGTTTGGAAGAAGCTTAACTTGACCACAGTGAATGTGATGAAATTACGCTGCATGCGAAGGACACTCGAATAGTGGGGGCATGACATGATCATCGCTAGGATTTATGTTAAGTTGAATGTCGCTGCTGCATTTTTAAAATTTGTAGTATTTTATTTTAATTCAGAAAGACATCTGTGAACAAAGTATTTGGATGCAAATAAGGATTTTATGTGTATCTTTTGAGTGATATTTTCTTTGACTCCTCCTCTATGATTCCTATTGCAATATGTAAAAAGAATCCTTTCTTTTACGTGTGTACACGTAGAGCCATGTGTGTATACTCCTCTATGCAGTGTTCACAGCACCATACATCAAAGTTTTAAAAATAGTTTTTCAAAAGAAGATCAAGCAATACATAAATATTTGCAACTTGGTTTTATCATTCAATAGTCCTTCATGCAAACGATTTGAGTCCTTTTTTTTCTCTTTAAACATTAAAGCCATTTACTTCTATTCCTACTTTAAAGTCTTAATGAAGAATGACTGCTTTTTTAAAAAAATCTGTTGATGTCTCTCCAACATTTACTGATATACTCCAACACTTTTTTTCAATTTTTTTATATAAAATGTTCAAGTAGACATGTGGAGTATTGGTACAATGAATACCTGCATAATTTCTCCCTTTATTTCATTTATTCAGTAGCTATTACTATTTTTTGTATTTGCTTTGTATTTGCATTTCTATGTTATATTTATCTAATAGATGTGTACTACATATATAGTCACTTTATGCATGATTTCATCATAATGACTTTTTATACAAAACCACATGTAATTATTATACTCAAGAACATTAATAATATTTCAAATAAGCGTCTAATATTTGATACATTCTTTTTTTCAATTTATTTAATACCTGGTAGTTTAACAACTTTAATGAGAAATAACTTACATACCATAACATTTACTTATTTTAACTTCATAGTTAATAATTTTTAGTAAATTTACAGAGTTGGACACAACCAACACAATCCAATTTTAAAATATCTCCTTCACACCAGAAAGATATCTTGCCTTGACAGTGTGGTTCAGTGGTTGAGCGTCAACCTATGAACATGTAGATCATGGTTCCATTCTTGGTCAGGGCACATGCCCAGGTTTGTCGTCTCAATCCTCATTGTGGGGTTTGTAGGAGGCAGCCAATTGATGATTCTCTCTCATCATTGATGTTTCTATCTCTCTCTCCCTCTCCCTTCCTCCCTCTGAAATCAATAAAAACATATTTTTACGAAAGATCTCTTGTATCCATAAGCAGCCACTAGCCAACCCTTCACTTACTTCCAGCCCCAGGCAATCACAAATCTAATTTCCTTCTCTATAGATTTGTCTGTTCTGAGTATCTTCTATAAATTGAATGTATAATATGTTTTATGTTGTGATTGGCTCAATTTACTTAGCAAAATTATTTTGCTGTTTCACTTATGTTTTCCTTTCATCAGTTCGTTTCTTTTATTATCAAGTAGTACTGTATGTTATGGATATACCATATTTTGTTCATATAAAATTCTCGCAGATTCTAACCTATATAAAACAGATCACTAGGAATGGAGTGTGGAAGGGGGCAGTGTTTGGGAAGTCTAGGTGATAGTGATTAATTAGAAAACTTTGAGGATGATGGGCATGTTTATTTCCTTGCTTATGGTGATTGATTCCTTGGTGCATACTTAACAATCATACACTTTAAGTATATGCAGTTTATTGTATATCATTTACATGTAAGTAATGTCATTTTAAAAATAAACTAAAGACAGAAAGGGGGTGAAACAAGAAGAGGTTGAGGAAGATTTGCGTGCATATGTAGGTGTTGCATTTTAAACTTTTAAAGTACTCTTTATAGATATGAAGAATACACATATTTTGTCATTGCTATTGTTAGATGTTTATCTTGTTCCTCCAACACTCCAGGAGTTCTGCTCCAGTAAGTATGGTGACTATGCTGCCTGATTTTGATCTTGCTGTTAGGATCCTTGGGCTAGGCTGGTATTGTTTTGTTGTCGACTGCACTCACTTTGAAAAAAATATATGTTTTTATTGATTTCAGAGAGAATAAAGAAGAGGAATAAATATTAATGATGAGAGAGACTCATCAATTGGCTGCCTCCTATTGGAAATTGAGTCCACAACCCAGGCATGTGCCCTGAGCAGGAACTGAACTGTGACCTCCTGGTTCGTAGGTTAATGCTCAACCACTGAGACACGCTGGGCTCCACTCCTTTTTTGTTGACGGGTGTGCTATATTGCAGGTGTCCTGTCAAGGGTGAGAAGCCAAAAGGTCTTTTAGGACTGCCTTTTGCATTTCCAGGCTCCAAGGCTGAGAGACTCCGCAGTCTTGGCTTACGGGGAGTCAGAGAAACACTCGATCTTTTTGGAATTCAAGAATACTGCCACATATTCACTAATGATCACTCTGCAAGAGGCCCCGAAGGGCCCAAAATGAAAACTTTTACCTGAATGCACTGCCGTCTTACTGCACCTCTATAATCTAATACTCTCCAGTCCCCTCTCAAGTAAGTAGTTCTTGGAAGGGAGCCCCTATCACATCTCTGACAAGAGTCCAGCATAGCCCAAGGCATTCAGTTAACTTTATGTCCACACAGCTGGTTGGCAATGGAGTGTGTCAGAATGAGGAGAGTAGACACCTGCAGTGTGGTCATAATTTCAAAATTCTCGGGTATTTTAAGGGATTTGTTTTCAAATAAAAACAGTGGCCGCATGTATGATGGTTTACAAGCCGTCTGAGAGTGCACTTTAGACAGAGCTATGCTGCCTATGCACTCATCACAAGATTTTTTTTTTCATTATATTGAGCTATTGGGGTGCCACACGTTAATAAAAATTATATAGATTTCAGGTGCACAATTCCACAACACATCATCTGTACACTGTATTGTGTGTTCACCACCCCAAGTCACAAGACTTTTTCTTAGAGCTTTATTTTTAAAAAATGGGTCCTTTTAATGGAGTACAGACTCACAGACTGTTGGCAATTAAAATTAAACATGGTTTATTTTTTAATATAGTACTATATTCTAGTGTAATTGAGTAGAAATCGATGCCAGTCGTGTGATGGACAGTAAGCTTATCCAACATGACGGAGATAGATTTCCAAGAAGACAGAGTCTGCTGTTTTTGTGTACAAGGGGGATAAGTAGACCATATCAGCAGCATTTAATTATTCGGTAGGTAATTATTCATTTGAGGAACACAACTTTTCAGAGAAACAGAGAAGAAGACAGACCAACACAATTACTATTTGTCTAAGTACACTGTTTAGTGAAAACCATAATTACTTTTTCATTAAATTTGCATGAAGTGGCTTTAAAAAAACAACCAGGAGGAGTTAAACGCGTGCATTTAAGAACAGAAAGTTTGGATGTGAGTTAACATTATAATGTAGGCTAATTTTTTAGGCAAAAGTACAAGTGATTATTTCTCAGATTTAAATTGAAAGCTAATCAGAGTTTTAAAAAGAAAGTCACTTAAAATGCAAAGTTCCATAAAATATATCCTGAAAACCCAGCAGGAAATTCCATTATGGATATTTTCTAGTCTTACTTGTGGGCTAAATTTTAATTTATAAATGTGACGTTAGTGCAAGAGCTCAGTGGCTGTGTTATATATTGTATCACTAGAACACTACACAATTATCTGTATCTTATTTGCTAAACTAATCTTATAAATGTCCTTTTATGAATATTAATAGAGCAACATCAGCATTATTTGTGAAAGGTCTAAACTATGTCCAAAGCATGTGCAGAAAGAGTCCCTCTCTTTGATTCTACAAAGCAGGGAATCCTTTGGAAAATGTAGATTAAATAATTGCAATGGAAAGATGGATGGCTCCACTCATAAATCTCAAATTTGGCTTGAATTAGCTTAGTAAAAATTATTTTCTTTTTTATCATTAATAATTTTCTAAGGCTTACTATCACAAACCAAAGCTGGTCTCTTTGAACTATGCAGACATTGTATTCCGTCATTCTCACCTGGCAAACCATAACTCTGGTTTTAAAACCAGACCATAAAATTCTTTAGTTAATATTTTACTCAACTGTGTTCAAAATACAACCTGTACCTGTGCGATTGAATGCAGGTGGAGAGGCATATGGCCTCTGCTCTCTCGTGTTCCAAATTGACTATTTTAAATCTCTGCATTTCTCAAATTCCAATCTTTGCTTCCAATAGATGCATTCAGAAGAATATTTACACACTCCCACCACCACGTACCCTGAACCTCCCTCAATAGTGCAATACTCTGCCTCTTCCCAATACTCTGAGTGAACAGTGATCATGGCTAAGACCAACATCTTTGTTTGGGTAAGGGTTTTCTTTTATTTTTGCATGTGTGAGTATTGCCTGTGATTCCAGCAATTCTTCCCTCTTTGTTCTAGATTATTACTTTTCCCTGTAAAGAAAAAATATATACAAACTTGGAAACAGGGTAAGAAGATTACTTTGTGCTTTCTTAAATTTATACTAGAACATTTTCTAATAATCAAGCTTAAATCATTTCAAGACATTACCAGAGGAAAAGGAGAGACAGAAGAGGGTAAACGGGGGAAATAGTGACAGAAGGAGATGTGACTTGGGGTGATGAACATACAATACAATTTACAGATGTTGTATTAGAGAATTGAAACTGTTGCAGAAAGACTAAAAAGCTAAGTGAAACTTTGAAGAAGTGGAGAAATCACAATTTTAATCACACGTGGACTCTGGGAATCTTCCAAATCACACTGGGGGTAACCTGCGAGAATTTTGCCTTATAACTGCCCTTTGAGTTCATCATAATACAAATATGTTCCCTCCCTTGAGGCCCTGGAGAAAGTGCAACTCTTTATCTACCCTTCCTCCAGGTGTTCCAAGGTTTGGCCTCAGAACAAAGCCCCCTGCCCTCCCACAGGGCAGGGCTTTGTTCGGTTTTATGGCCTGACATTCCTTGCAAGACCAGCTTCTTCCTCAAAACCAATATAATTTTATTAACCAATGTCACCCTGATAAATTCAATAAAAAATTTTTTTGAAAATTTAAAGAAAAAAGGATCACCTAACCCTTGGGGATGTATTTTCCCTAAAAATGTTTTATTTAAAAATCAAACAGCAAATTAAAATAATTTTACATTGAACAACTACATATTTATAACTAAAATTCTACAATTATTGTTTTACTATACTTGCTTTATCACATGTCAATCCACTGCTATGTGTCCACTTATTGATCCTCTATTATTGCATTTTAAAATAAATTATAAAAATTGGTATAATTTTATTTGATGTACTATTTACTATTGATTATGGCCTCAAGCCTGTAAACTGTATGTTAACTTGTAAAATGATTGATAAATTGCTAATTATTTCCATCTGGAAAGATACAAATGATTTCTGCCCTATAGGAAAAAGAATATTCAAACAATTATAGTAGTAATTATTGTAAGATATGAATCTGTTTTTGTATAAATTTTCAATCTTATCCCCTAATTTCTTTTAAACTCTCCTTTTTTATAATATTCTTTATCATCATGCTGATTCTCTCACTAGTAAGTGAATAAAGTGTTGCCATTCACTATATATTTATATGAGACTAACATTTTTAACCCTTTTGAGATTTATATTTTCACAACCTCACCAAAAATATTTTTCACTAACCACCTAAATATGCTTTTCTTTCTTCCAAAATAACCTTCTCTTGATTCCACTTCTATTTCTAACTATTACTTTATTTTGTAGCAGAACTCATCAAAAGAATGAATACTCTCTATACTGTCTTGAACTTATACATATTAGGCTATCTCAACTCCATTAGACTATTTCATCAATGTCACTAATCCTCTCCACAATATTTAATCTAATTATCAGATTCCAAATTTTACTAGAGAGCAGAATGTCACACCATTTATCTTTCCATTATATTTTTAAAATTGTTTTTATTGTTGGGAATATTACAAATGTCCTCCATTCTTTTTGGGACTCTTTAGCCTTGATATCCAGTATCCTAACTCCTGGTTTTCCTGCTCTCCCATGCATGCTCTTCTTCATCTCCTTTTGCTGGTTCTTTCTCTTATCCCAGCAGTAATGATGACTGCTTCAGAATAAGTCTGGGATGCATGGATCCTAAAGGACTTTATGTGTGCTATGCTTTGTGAATCTGCAAGTAATCAAACATAGTGATTTTTTAAAATCAACTAGCTTTCTAAAAATGTGCTGTTGATCTCTTGCATTTTGCATGTGTATTGATCTCTGCACAAATCTTCGTCAAGTAGCAGTGAATTTAAATTGACTATATTAATCCATAAGAGATATTTATTATACCTCAACTTCTAAGATAATTGGTATGTCTACTATATTTAGAAATAAATTTGAACTTTTATTTTAAGCATACCCTTATTGTACTTGCAAATGATAGAATTGCTCTGACATTGTTTCATAATTTGAGACTATATAGTTCTATAATATTTCCTTCAAACCTATTATTTTGGCATCTAAAAAAAAAATGTAGGTATATTACCCTGGCCATTGTGGCTCAGTTGTTTGAACTGTCTTCCCATACACCAAAAGGGCATGGGTTCAGTTCTCAGTTGGGGCACTTAACTAGGTTTCAGGTTTGGTCCAGGTTGGGGTGCATATGGGAGGCAGCCAATCAATGTTTCTTTCTCACATCTATGAATCTTTCTCTCTCCCTTTCTCTCTCTGAAATCAGTAAGCATGTCCTCAGTTGAGGATTTTTAAAAAGTAGATACAGTTAACATATAATTTATATATTTTCTTTAAAAAGGTACAGTAATTTTAGTAATATATCTCTACATTCAGCAAGAGGACTTTTACATACTCCTGAAAATGTAGCTGAATTGTGATTTTAATTCTGTGGCCATCTTGCTGGAAAGAAACTCTGCATCACTACTATAAGTATTAGTTTACCATTTTGCATTTGAATCCCTACTTAAAGTCTCAAATCTTTTAACTAAGCCCTAGCTAAACTAACCTGTGTTATTGATTGTAAATGGGGGCCTTCCTTCAAGTTAATAGAATAATCCTTCTCCGATCATTTTAACCCAAGTCCTAAATTCCCTCAGGAAATACCTTGTTGGGAGCAAATACAAATAGCTTATTTTAGGTCAGGATTCTCTTAAAACCTTCAAAATAAGTAATGAAAGTTTTTTTCATCATAGGTATGATAATACTTGTAGATCTTATGAATATTTGTTCATGTAATTCTAAGTTAATAAGAGATTACATAATCCTTATATTTGAGTGTATAGTACAAATGAATAGTGTGCTTTAGAAAAATAACAAAACTGGGATTTAGCTTTTTTTTGGTCACCATTATCCCGTACATTTATAAGATTGTTCTTGTACAGTTGTCCCTGACCTATTTATAAGCTCAGATAAAATTCTCTTTGCAAATAATCTCACTTTATTTTTAAGCCTCAGCCACATACTGTGTCTTCTAAATCACTCACCTTTTAGTTCTGGATAACTTTAGACTGTTTCCATAAAATAAAATACTTAAGGAAAAATGATGTAGAAGGATTTGAAATATTTAAATAACATGCTGTGCAGGCTATTTTGTAAGAAAGAGAACAAATATGCGTTGAGCAAAATACACTCATATACTTAGATTTCTAATTGCTGAGGTATCTTTTATGAATAATTATTTTTCATTTGTATGCAATAGATGTGCTGTGTGTACAGTTTTAAAACTGAGTTCATCAAATATGTTATACTTTCTTTGAATTTGGAGGGTGGATAATGAGCTCATTTCCCATTTAATTATTTCTAGGTCAAGGGAAAACTATTCATTTATTGGTTGAGTGAAGCCAACCACATAATTCAATCTCTGCGACTGAGGACTGCTAGATCAGGAATGTTCTCATCTTTATCACTACAAGAAACTTTATACAAGCTCTGTTTTAGATGCTCCAGTTAGTAAATAATAAATGGAAAGAAAGAAGGAATAAATAAAGGAAGGAAAGCAATCTCAGTCTTGTCCAAAAATCTATAGAATTAAAAAAAGTTTCAAACTAAGATCTCTGAGAATTCGGGTTTCTCAATATCAGATTTTTAATTAAATTTTAAAACAACTTATGTACACTGAGTGGCCAGATTATTATGACCACCTGATTTTGGAGGCAAATTAGCTATAATTTCACGCTGAAATTGCTAGAGGACCAGACTATTATAAATATGGAAACAGGTTGTTTACCACGAGAGGAGAAGTGATTTTTTTCCTGAAGATATGGGTAAACAATGCTATTTAACAGCCTTTGAACATGGAATATATGTTAAATCGCATTGTTTACCCATATCTTCAGAAAAAAATCACTTCTCTCGTGGTAAACAACCTGCTTCTCTCTTTATAATGGTCTAGCTCTCTAGCAAATTCAGTGCCAAATTATAGCTAATTTGCCTACAAACATCAGGCGGCCATCATGACCTGGCCACTCAGGGTATATGGAAATTTAAGGAAAATTAGAAATTTCTGCTTGCTATCGGTAACTTCCTCTAATGTTCATAACTTTACTTTTCTGCAAATATGTGGCATTCATTTAAAAAAATCATTTTACAATAACAATATATCACTTTAGGCAATGCATTTTTGAAGGAATACTATTCCCAAATACTAAAATATTATGTCCCTCCAGTGCTTGCTTGCCAGCACACCTGAAACATAATATAATTACTTAGCATATACTGCCTGTTTATCCTACTGTTCAATATTCACTGATTCTGCTCACATGTATTAACTCATTTAAGCATTTTCCATCCTTTTCAAGGCCACGTCAGTGACAGTTTGCAGGCATATCCCCTGGTCAGGTCTAAGAGTTGCCTTTGGCCAATGTTCTAGATGTTCTTCTTGCATCTAAACTCCCTCGAGCTGCATTGAAACAAGTGCACTAACAGTATTTAATGGAAAATGAACCTTAGGAAATTTAGGGTGTAATTTACATGAAATCTTCTTGGGACCTATTGAACAGATATCTGGTTCTCTCACTGATATAAATGCCACTGCCACTTAGCAGACTGCATCTGGAAACTCCCCTATTGTGGATTGTGTTTTAATATAAAACAAAGTTCCTCTCCTGGCATCTACCGTAAGAAATGTTTCATATACTTATTTTATTTCAAACATATATTTAATCTTTCCTTTATCAGTAATCAGACTATATGGGATCAAAAGCAAATGTCTTTTGAAAGATTTCAGTCCAGAATTCATGTTTATTTTAATCCGAAAGGAATGTGAAAAAAAAAAACACCAAAAAACAAAACACACTTTATTGATTAAGCATGAACAGACTATGGAGAGACATAGAGCCAGTGGAGAAACCTCACTAATTTGTCTTTGTTTTTGGACTTGACTGTAAGTAGATTTTGATTAGTAGTGGCTTGGTTCAAAACCTCAAAACTGAACAATTTTTTAAAGTATATTTTCCTCTGAATGCCAGCAATTTAATTCTTTAACTTCATGGGCAGAGGATGGAGGTTGTGGGTGGAAGCTGACAATAGGAACACCATAATCAGTTTTATGGGTGACTGATCTAAAGTAAGCAGTCAATAGGGTGAAGATAAAAAAAAATCACAGAGGTGTCTGATGAATTACCAACAATCTGAATTCAAATTCAGAAAATTATTTTATCCTCTCCAGGATCATTGGCCCCACTCCAAAATAGATGAAAACCAGGCAATATTATAACTTGTCACGTATTTTTATGAGCCAAAAAATTGTACATTTTTTTGTGATGAACTCATTATGTAAGTGAATATCATCTTATTTTTTCAGTGGTAGGAAGTTTTGTGGGTTTTTTTTCTCTCCAAAAAGTATTTTTAATTAGTCATGAATATGCAACTTTCATTACCAGAAGTTATTCCTTAATATTCATGTTTCCTATTCAAATATGCCCCTCTAGCTGGTGCCAGTCTAACTGTTCATTGCTGGGCTCCATTGAGATGATACAGAAATAAAAAATTTAAAAAGTCTGTCTGGAATCTTTTATAGCATTTTCCTATTGTTGTAATATTCATGTATGCAATTATTTTTCTAGTAATTTACTTATTTAAAAAAAATCAATCTGCAACTGGCAGGAAATTAAACAAACAGTCAAACTGGTGGTTTTTCACAGCACTCCGAGAAGCACTGTCCTATAGACCTCAGATGCTGCATGGTAAAGATTCCATCCGCATGTATAGAATCTTTAGGCAGCTACTTCTTGTTGCTTGACTTCTTCTTTGTCCCTCGCTCTAATATCAATAGTATTGGGACAATGACAACAGCAGGATAAAATGAGTGTACAAGGAAGATGCTTGTCCTTTCCATTTTCGTTAACAATTAAACCATTAGCAATTATATTTCCCACTTAAAAATGATGGCTTCTAATCCTAATTATAGCTCTCTCAGGGCCCACACAGGAAAAGAGCTCCCATTTGTTAGAGTACATGTTTTCCACAGTGATCACTCAAGAAATCAGTCAGAACATTTGAAATTAAAATTCCTTAAGTACTAATTTAGTGTAAATTTATAAAATTTGTTGCATGTTTCAGAATATTTATTAGAATATAAAATATTTTCGGTTTTGATAAGTATCGATGCTTTGATGTTTTCTGACGCCACTGGAAGGACTCTGAGTTTAATCGGATGATTTCCCTGGTATAGAGGAAGGCCTTAATGAATGCCTGTGTAAAACCTCTACCACCTACTGGGAAAAAAGAAAATGAGAGTTCAATAAGAATGTTAAAGTCAGACGCAATGAAAGAAAATAGGCGGGGGGATCCCTGGTAACACATCTCAGAGGAGGTGCCGAACACTGTGTGGATCAAACTGTGCCCCCAGCCCCACCCTCCGTGCTTCCCCCAGACTCTAAATAGGCAAGATCACACTAACATGTATATGAAGCCAGGGGAAACGAAAGCAAAAACAAACTGCAATTTGGAGGTTTTAGGGAGGTGAATTAAGGTGATGGATTGGAATATGTGACAGCCACTCATTCTACCTGTAATAACTTTAAACTAATCTGGAGGATAATTATTTGTTAAAACTATTACTAAAAAACATTACATGTGGTTTTCCACATGTTCATATCTATATATCTATATATCTATATATCTATATATATCTATATATCTGTATATCTATATCTATATGTATATACTAGAAGCCCGATTCGTGCAATGGACCTTCCTTCCCCTGGCTGCTGGCACTGGTTTTCCTCCAGCACTGGGGACCCAGGCCTTTGGTCCTACAGCAAGGCTTGGCTTCGGCGGCTGCAGCAGAGAAGCCAAGCTTCTTTAGTCTTCAGTCCTCCAGAGCCTTCAGTCTGCACTCTGCCCTGCATATATAAATTAATTGCCATCATTGTTGGGTTAATATGCATACTCATCCAATTGGCTGGTAGGCATAGCGGAGTGAAACTAATTTGCATGTTTCTCTTTTATTAGTGTAGATATATATATACTAGTAAAAGTCTAAGCAACCATTCAATGGTTCGACCGGTAGCTGTGATGTGCACTGACCACCAGGGGGCAGAGCTCAATGCACAGACATGGAAACATGGAACAGACTGATGTGTCTCAGAGAGAAGGGGGAAGGGAGGAGGTGAGAAGAGGTTAACCAAAGATCTTCTAAGCATACTAGAGGCCCAATACACAGATTTGTGGACAGATGGGGTCCCTCGGCCTGGCCTGTGGGGATGGAACCAAAACCAGCAATCTGATACTCCCTGAGAGATCCCAGATTGTGAGAAAGCACAGTCCAGGTCAAGGACCCCACCAGTGCATGAATCCATGCACTGGGCCTCAAGTTGTATTATAACTATGATTGTATAAATTAAGCCACCTGAAATGCATTTTTGGAAAATTATACAAAGAATAAACAATAAAGTTATATGTCTATTGTTAACTTGAAACAGTGCCCAATACTAATCTCTAAATGTGTGTTTATTATTATTTAACTAGGGGCCTGGTGCACAAAAATTTGTGCACTTGGGAGGTCCCTCAGCCTGACCTGTGGCCTCTCGCAGTCTGGGACCCCTCTGGGCATGTTGACCTGCTGGCATGGCTGGTCAGCCTGGGTGAGGGGCTGATGGCTGTTTGCAGGCTGGCCAAATCCCCCAGTGTGGACCCTCACCCCATTGGGGTGTGGCCAGCCTGGGTGAGGGGCTGAGGGCCGTTTTCAGGCTTTCAGGCTGCCCACAGTCCCTTCAGGTTTTGGGTCCCTACTGGGGTACCTGGTCATTCTGGGTGAGGGGCTGATGGCTGTTTGCAGGCTTACCAAGCCCCCCAGTGAGGACCCTCACTCCATTGGAGTGTGGCCAACTTGGGTGATGGGTTGAGGGGTGTTTTCAGGCCTTCAGGCTGCCCACAGCTCCCATTGACCCAATGTCCCAGCAAGGCTGGCTGGAAGCAGGTTTCTGGGGTTTATTTATCTTCTATAATTGATACACTGTTCCTTTAAGCCAAGTCCTAAGCAGTTAACCAAGCCTGTGTTTGCTTTAGTTCATGGCTTCTATAATTGAAAGAATGTTGTCTTAGTAGACTCTAGGCAGGCAGTTTCCTCCATCACTGGTGCAATGGAAGGCTGCTGTTTGCTTTACCTCTGAGGCTTCTATAATTGAGACAATGTTGCAAATATGTTGTTGCCTGGAGCCGAGAGAAGCCTAGGTGGCCGGCAAACAGTTTTACTCCTGCTGCAACGAAAGCTGCCTGTTTACTCAGCTTCGTGAGTGCTGGCCTCCATCTTGGCTGGGTTAATTTGCATACAGTCACTCTGATTGGCTGGTGGGCGTGGCTTAGGAGTCCCAAAGAAATGGTCAATTTCAATATTA